>JASANE010012020.1:0-41301 GCA_030248225.1 Trileptium ribeirensis | reverse complement strand
CTCTCGCCAGTACATCAATGGTTATGAGATTCAACACCGCTTGTATTCTATTAAGCGCAGTTGTTTTAAAAGCACCCGTAATCATGCAACAGGCTAATCTTTGAACCCTTTTAAGGAAGCCGGTATATGACAACAGATGTAGTCTGCGCCACCAGCAAACCACGTCATAGATTAGTGACGGCATAACAACAGACTGATACAAAAAATTGTTATACCTGGTTTCACTCCTTTGATTACATTTCTGCAAATCTGGGAGAAGAGAAGCCTGATGGCTTTACTACACTTTTCTATCAAATTTGGCTTCCAGCTTAGTTTGCTATCTAATATTAAACCCTAAAACATCCGTCTATTCAAACGGTACATAGCTGTACCACCTATTCATTAACTGCTTATACCCATAAATACTCGTTTTTCTTGTGAAGATGACGCTATTACTTCTTCGCTGCATTCACAACTAGTCCTCTACTCTCACACCAATGAAATATCTTATTTAAGGCATTCTGGAGCCTATGACAAACAGCTTGTAGAGAGGTCTGTACACCCTATTACTGCCAAAATCATTAGCAGTACCCCACATAAAACCCTGTTGGAGTTGATGATTTGCAAGAGTTCACCAACCACCAAGCTCCACAGAAGTTTAGATAGCTGCTTCCTTGTGGAAAACCTCTGGAAGCTTCACAGCGCATGCAGCCACCCCCAGTTCAGCTGGTATACTTCTCGTCGAAAGCAATTCTGATAGCCAATACTTGACACACGTTGCAACTGGCCGATCTCAGACTGTCAAGGACAAAAGAAGCCCTAGTACAGTCGAATACACCATATATGTCCAGAAACATTGCAACAGAGTATTTGCCAAGCTTCATTTGTCGTTCAATCCAAGCTGCCGTAAACTGAAGAACCGAAATGGATACTCCTGCCTGGTCTGTAGACATGCTGATTTTCATGTAGGGTAACCCCTTCAAAACTTTATCTCTTATGTAACTGTTTAAAATTTTTTTCCAATGCTTTCAACATAAATGACGAAAGGTTTATCGGACGATACGACTTAGAGTCTGCAAATTATTGATAAGGTAACCTTGCGACTTTGTCAAGAGGACTGTTTAAAGTTTTACTTGCTTTTGTAGATTGAAACGGCTGTTAAACTGGTCTGCCTTTTTTGCTCATGCGGGCAAAAGGCGGCCACCGCAAGATCCTAAGTGAAAAAGGGAGATTCTACTGGAATAACCCGGTTGAACTTAATGTTCAAGACTGGGTTCCCTGACTTCTCAAAGAACAGACAACATAGTTGTCTTTTTGGCTTCAGGGTCAGGCTGCTTTGAAATTCGTGACCTCATTCGGGCCGGAAGGGAACAGACTAAGATCGCTGAAATGACACATCCATTTTTTGATCCTGAAATTCAAAGTTGGTGTGTAGCAGGATGGTGCTTGGATTCTGATTTAGATTGTTGTGTGGTCCCAGCGACCAATAGTTAATTGATTGTGTTGTGGGGTGTTCAGATCGATAGAACAAATCCAACTAAAACTAGACTTAAGGAAAGATATGTAGTCCGGCCCTCAGATAAACCTGGACAAAACATGAGTGTGGACCGAGTTGCTCGGACTGCTAAGTATGACCAGATAATGGCAGGTGAAGCTCATCATGATGAAGGTCCGCTGACCATATATCAGATTAACTGCCAGCATTCTAGGATGGGCAGAATTGAACTAGGTACTTTGTAATGAGATTTGACACCAGGACTCGGTCGTTGCACTGATTCAGGAGCCGCTTCTCATGGGTGTTGCTCCGGCCAAACTTGAGGGCGTGAAAAGGTTAGTTTTTCTCCAGAGTGTTAGCCCAAAAATTAAAATTAGAACTGATATATATGCTTCTGAAGAGCTTATTGCCAGTTTTATTAACCAGTTTTCAGATGATGATTCTGTTATAATAAAAAATTGTTTGAAAATTAATGCCGGGACCTCTACCTTGCATCTATGTACTTACCCTATGATGCGAGTGAGGGGCTGCCGGGAAAAAAGCTGAAGGATTTAGTAAGTTTTTGTTAAAATAAGGCAAATAATCCATAATAGGTTACTACGCTTAATGCTCATGATGTGGGGTAGTAGCAACACTAATAGAAGAGGTGAAAGAACTGGCGCCTTTCTCTTGACTACCAATCTTTGGATTGTTAATTGGGTAAACTTTGTTGATTGTTAATCCACTTTTGTGATTCGCAATAGCCCAGAAGTTATTGGTTCGACATTAACTAGTACGTTAATTGAACAATATATCTGTAGTTGGGAAGTGTTAATAGAATATTCTGCATTGAATGATATATTTATTCGGTCAGATCTGGATGTAAATTCTAGCTTAACATTAGGAAATAAAATTCATATCAAAGAAGAGTTGAGGAGATTATAAATGCTGAAGAATGGGTTCAGTGTAGTAACAAAGATGATATTGATATTTCTGTGATAAAATTAACTAGCACCCTTATAACTGCGGCGGTAGAGAATTGTCCGATGAAATCTAATCGGGCGAATCGCAATAGATGGTAGAATGAGAAGTTAGCAAGTACTAAGAAAAAAGTCGGGAAACTTTACAGAATGGCGGTTAAATATGGATACGAAGAAATGTGGAACCAATATAGATGTTGCAAAATCAGTATAAGTGCCTGATTAAAGATAGAAAATTGGAAACACAGAGGAAATTTTGTGAATCGATTAATTCGGTTCCGGAAAGTAATAAAATAAACAAGATTATGAAAAAGTATAATCGGAATGTGTTAGGGAGGATCAGAGACGGAAATGGATTTTTGTTGATAGCGATGAAGAGGCTCTGGAAGTAATGATGCGTACTCACTTACCAGGGTGTGAGGTTGATGATGGGTCAACTTTATTGAAAGGAATAGGCCTATTAGAATCAGTAGATTCGATGTGGATTTAATAAATAATATGATTAATCAAAAGAAAGTGACTAAATCAGTAAGAACTTTTGGTGCTTATAAAGCACCGGGTCCGGATATGATTTATCCGATTCTGCTGCAGATTTGCATTGACGAGATAGTGGATATTTTGGTAACTATTTATAGATCGTGTGTTCGACTAGGCATTATGCCTCAGTCATGGAGACAAAGCAAAAAATGCCTCTAGCAATTCACTGTAACTAATTGATCAGCATGACAGACGTGACGTTTTTATTCTAACCCTCAATCGCGATTCAATATTTTTGTATACGCCAGATTATATTCGCAGTTACAATGTAAACAGTCATAAATATTTCAGTATTGCTGCTGAAACCCATAGCCAGAGGTTGCATATGGGGTTGAACTTTGTGTATAATGAAAACAAGCTTGTGCCATGAAAAGAAAAAGTTAAAAGAACGTAAGTGTAAACCGCAAAATTATACTTATTCAGTTTCTTCTAAATTGAGAGCGGGCCGGTTTGGGGCTGCGGAGCGGGACGGACCACAAAAATCGCGGTCGGAGCTGGCCGCAGGTTCGGACCGGTTCGGCTGCATCTATAGTAACAATGCACATAAAACCTATTTTAGGCAATGTTTTCGCCAGGTCAGGTGAACGCAACCGGTGTTCCTTCATTCAGTACTCAATTGCAACAAGCTCCAATCAGCATTAGTTCTGATTCTTCACACACGCAACAAGCGGTATCCACGACAATCCATATTTCGCCAATGGATTTTGTGCCTCAACCCACGTTTGGCGCACCGACGACAATAAGGATTTCTCCGACTGGGTCGTCAAGCGCTCCCGGAGCCTATCCTGGGGCCCAAGCTTCTCCTTCATGTTTGAATACTACAGCATCACACGGCGATGCTGTGGAAAGCCATGATTTGGAAGATCAAAGATGATAGAGATTGTGTTTTTCATTAGGTCTAATAGGATTTCAGTAAACATATAATTTAGCAGATTTTTGAGCTGACACTGCCTTCGCACAAAGTAACTGAAACGGAGAGCGAGCGGAGTTTTTACTGCGGGCGCAGGAGTTAAATTTCGTGAAAATTTATGTGTCGGTGCAACACATAACTAATTCATCTTCGGTTTTGTTTTCTTTGACAGTAAAATTGATAACTATGAGCACTAAGAGCTTTGAGTCTTCCAGTACAAAATGGACAAAAACTATGTTTTAAGGATACTTTGCAAATGTTGATATGATTAACTCCATGTCGCAGACCATATCTTGCTATGTAGACGGCACATCGAAAAATGGAGTTTACTGTCCACAATGAGCTCCTCGAGACCTCCTGTTTTACTGAACAACACCATTTACGCGGGACCACAGGCTGGATCTGTGTGCGCCCGAATCTGGTTCGTCAACCCTTTGTCATGAATATCGATTTTTTCAAATGTCAAAGTGTTATTGCGTGTATTTACATAACAATGGTTATTTATTTGGTGATGAATCACATTGAGTACCGTTGGTTTCGCTATCTAGAGTCTAGCATGGCCATCTATTTTGTTTTAGGGGTTCTAGGGTTTGTGTTGACCAACCAAATCTTCCCCTACTAGAGAATGGTTTAGCTTTTATTTCACTGCGTCAAAAATGGAATATATAGATTTCCGCTGGTTGTGTTATATAAAAGTCAGCATACCTAAAAGATTTCAGTTTCAGGGTGTTCGGGGTTTCACATTTATTATACTCGACCAACTGGATTTTCTGGTATAGCCTGACATCTGCTGGTTGGCCATGTCTATGTCTATCAGGGCATGTAAAATCGTCTATATGTATAGGTTTGTCGGTATGCTGAACATGATGTTAATGCTGTTTGCAAACCATCCTGATTTCGTTGTAATTCTGAAGTGGTCCTCTGTGGTTTATTAGTTAGCTACCCGATTTTCTATATGTAATCTTACTGCTGTCTGGGCGCTTGGATTGGTCGATACAAGTCTAAACAGTACTAACAATCACTGATAATAATGGTCTAATAATAGGGTCCGCGCTCGGGCCGATTCGCTGGCGGGATCCTAGTCAAAAATCTGTTTTGTGAACACTGAGTTTAAAATTATTATTTTTATTCATATTGTTACTGCCTCGAAGATGAAAAAATTTCGTTTAACTTTTTTTAATTGAACGCATTACAGTGACGAGGTAGTAATTTTTGGACTACAATATGGTTTATGATTGCAAGAAAAAGCAATTATAGAAAAGCGTCTATCAACTGTTGTAGCTTCGTTAGCGTTTGGAGTTTATTAGTCAACAAATTTAAAAGCAATGCCTAATATAGACTGAAACTTTGTTTTCAAGGCCAAAACTATTGTTTTAAACGAACATATATCATCTGAATCTCGTTTTTACTTCAACAGTTTTAGTCTTTGTAAATGATAATAGTGACCGTATAAGGCATGAAATTTTAGCCCACTTTTCTTTCGCACGCTGTTTTGGATGGAGTAAAACGTTATAGGTGACGTATAGTTCTAATGAAAGTACGAATAAGCTGAGGACCTCAGACGCTCTTTGCGACTCTAGTTTAGGTTCTCGAACGTTTAGAAGCGCCCGGATTTTGGGAAGATTATTTGCGACAATAAATCTCCATAAATTTTGATTACCTGCATTGTTTACACCGTCTTTTTTCAAAATATAACTTAAACATGCATCTAAAAATGTTCCGCATAGTTGTTGTGGTTGTAAAATTAATCGTCTGACACGGCCATATCGGCCGCAGATATGCATAAACGTATGTAGCTAGCCTAAGGCTGATTATTTCGTAAACTGTATCGTTTTTGCAACTGTTATGGTGCAATAACTCGGGTCATAATTGAACCATGAATGATGTTCAAAGAGACATTTAGACCTGTAGGAAATGGATGCTTGAACCAACATGGACAATTAATCATTATAATCCGTCAGATTGCTTCGCAAGTGAAGCGTATTCACGCAGATAAATAAATGTCTGATGAGATATTTTTTATTTTTTTGTAATTATAAAATGTTTTGCTTGCTGCGTTTCGTCCGATTCTAGCACAACAATTATTGTATTGTTAATATTACAGATGTATGTTTATGTAGGCGCGAGCTAAGTATTTCTTTTTATAGCTGCTACATAAACAACATTTTAGTAGTATATAATACAAAACACGTGCTTTGTAGAAAAGAACTCTCGTGTCCCTTTTCGATATAGCGAAAATGTGGAAGCAATTTTAATATTGAATCGAATCTATCTAGAGTAAGAAACACGATTACTTAGATGTGTCCAAAATAGTGAGGATTACTTAAAACCATCACTAGAAACTGTAGTTTGAAACTTAAAATACGTTTCGCGCTTACTATATTGTGAGCACATTTTGTCCCACAAACTTATTTACTTACTGGTTTCAGGCATCATTTCTAAGTTTTTGGGGTTATTCCTTAAGGTATTGTGAATTTAGAAAGTTTTTTCAAATCGCATTAAGCTTTTTAAAAATATGACATTTGTTTGGGAGGTTGTGTGGGCAAATGACATATTTTGCAACATTACAGTTAACGTTTGTTACACAGAATCTGGCGGAACACAGAGCAGGTTGGTAAATTTCGCGAGTATCCACAAATAATTAAAATCAGAACTTCGAGTCGAACAAGTTTTGTAGTATATTGTTATGTGTCCACTGGAAACTGACATTCTCGGTTTGTTCTTTAGTTATTTACCGATATATCAAGTCAATATTCCAGTAATTATGTATATACTGCTTTTTAAAGGCCAAAACACGACATCAAACTCTATGTAGCCACGTAGTGTCCAGGTGTCTGTTATATGTACATTTAGGCTATATACATCAGAGTGTGCTTAAAGTAAAACCTCCTGAGACGAATAAAAATTTTAGTAAATTTTTAACTAAACTAAGTTTTTAATAAAAACTGTATGAAAACAATTTTACTATCTTATACACCTTTAAGTATAGACAGTAATTGTTTGGGACCGAACGAACATTTCTTTCACTATAAGAGCAGTACTCACTGTAATCACGCTCCTCTGTAGTTGCCGAAAAATTTATTAACAGCTTTTCAATAATTGATACTAGCGATTTTGTTTTGGCAAGCTATTGTTTGCTCATATGAAATGTCCCAAATAGTCTAGCTTGGCCAAGAAGTTTGTGATTGATGAGAATGTTGTTAATGTGGCGATCGTCCTGTAAAAGTGATCATGTAAGATTGTAACGCCACTAAGTATGAATTAGTCTAGTGTTGATAAGGCAGTGAGGCGCGGTTTCACTTGAGAATTGCATTTTAAGCGCAATCACGATGCATACGTGGATTATTATTAAATGTGAAACGAAATTTTGTGGCAGCGCTGATTGCTGTTGCCAGTGTATAATTAATGCGTGAGTAAAATCCTCTTTTGTCATAATCAAATGCGATTGCGTTGTTCCCTGAACACAAATTTCATTTTTGTATAAAAGAACAGAAATTAGTCAGTTTCATATTTCATACATTATAATTTGAAAATGTTCGCGAATACAAAGTATATACAGGGGCTTATGGAAAAGAAAAACGTCGAAATTGGATACGGCTACTGAAATCCTAGTTTTGCTCTCTAACAACGTTTTGTACGTGGTGTGAAAAGAGAATTGTTGGTGGCGCGTCTTAAGCTTATGGTTGCATCGTTTAAAATAGGTACAGAGAACGTTCTTCGAAGAAACCGATGTTCAAGTGACTGAGACAATAAATGAAGAGCTTATATTGTCTTGTGTATACGTTTGTAATGACTGGCGTATATTTAATTAAACCGTTTAAAGTAGGTACATAAAACTTTCTTCAAAGAAACCTATATTTTTTCACTGAAACAATAATTGGAGATATACTGCCTTGTGTATATGTTTCGAATAAATGTCGTATATATATGTAATTAAATCGTTGAAAGTAGGGGTTCTTTTCCATTACCCTCCCCCCAGCTCGCGTTTGCCCAAAAATTGTCAGATTCCGGAAATTTAGGTATTTTTGTGATCCTTGAGATCTCCCTTAATCATTTAAACCAAAGAATTTTTAAGATTTTACATTTTTTTTGAGTCTCAAGGGATTTTAGATTTTTTCCTTGGGAAACCCGGTTACCGGATCCCGCCAAAAGGACACCATTCGATTCAGCTCGTCAAGCCGCGTCGAAAGGTGGGTAAAAATTTAAGAAAAAGTTGGGCTCCCAAACGTCATTCTCGAGACCTGAAAAAATCGAAAAACATTTAAAATTTTAAAAATTCGGTTTTTGGGTTTAAATGATCAAGGAGGTGTCAAGGATCACAAAAATACCAAAATTTCTAAAATCTTATCATTTTTGGGCAAACGCGGGCTGGGATGGAAAAGAATCAATGTAGGCACAGGAAACATTCTTCAAAGAAACCGTTATTCCATCACAGACAATAATTGAAGATCTTATATTGTCTTGTGTATACTTTTCGAATACATGGTGTTCTTGTATAGATCTACTTGGACCGTATAATACCGATACTAGCAAAATATGTTTTTCAACTATATAATCCAAGCCGTTTTCTTTTTGCACGTTGTAGTGCAAAAGTAATTCTTATGTTTTAGTTCTTTGTGCACTCAGTCTGTCGGAAAAAATAACATTTCAAGCTTTTGTGCTAATTAAATCTGATCTGGCACAATCAGAATTGAAGCAGTCAAGTATTAAAATTAAGAAAGTATGTGTTCATAGTCATATATAGTCGAGTTATACAGCGTTCGCAGAGAGTTGTTTGCAGTCGCTGCACATCGTAGCAACATTTTTGAAAAAAAGTGCTGCGGAAACTGTGTTACTTTTGGAAAAATTTCTACTAGATCTGCGTCGGTTTATGAAACACAATGAAAACTATTAATGGCACGATAAAGTAAGGAATAATGTTTAATATTTATATGGGAGATGGAACTGGGTTGCAGTTCTGTGTCGGTCATAAGGTGACCTACCGAAACAAACAAAATATAATTACCTATTACTCGTTGCCGCGAATAAATTAAATATCAAATAGGAGCCACAATATATATATGATACACTGCTATTGTATAGATGAATTAAAATAGCAGGTTTTTGAGGTGTCTTAGACAAGTAATAGAATCCTAGAACAAATTCAGTGTTCAAATGTATAAAGAAAATACTTGGATGAGTCTGGAAGGCATTTAGTCATGGTTTGGAGCATTTTGTTTGTTGGTATAGGGTGTTTCAGAAATAACTACCCACACTTTGTCAATCAATATCTTGTGGTGTAATATGTCGCAGTGGTTGTTTAACGCTGTTTTTAATATTTCAGGTTATTATAAATATATACTGTTTATACCATGGATTTCCCACGACGATCTCTGCCTGAAAAAATCTGTGTTGTAAAACTTTACTATAAATACGGAAATTATGCCGAAGTCTCACGCCAGTGGAAAAATATTTCGACACAATACCTCCTACTCGCAAGACGATGGCTGATATTATTTCCCGATTCGAGGACACTGGCAGTGTAGCGGAACGGCTGAGGCCGGGTCGTCCAAAGTCTGCCACAAGTGGGGACCAGAAAGCTGTATTAAGCGCTGCGGTATCCAGGAGCCCGCAGAAGTCAGCTCGAAGGGCATCTCTCCAGCTGGCTATTCCTCATACATCCGTTTGGCGCCTTTACAAGGAGCTTAACTTGAAGCCCTTTAAGCCCCGTCTCATTCATGGACTCTCTGATGATGATTTCGATCGCAGAGTCCAGTTTTGTGAGACATATTTATGGACATGGTGGAAAGCAGTGCGTTGAACCTTGATCGCATTTTGTGGACCGACGAGGCGGTTTTCAAGCTCAATAGTCATGTTAATCGCTATAATTGTGTTTATTGGTCTGAAGACAATCCACGTGTCACGATTAACAAAGAAGTCAACGCCCCTGGAGTCTGTGTCTGGGCCTAAATTTGTTCACAAAGCATCGTTGGTCCATTCTTTTTTGACGGAAATGTCAACAAAACCAGCTATTTGGAACTTTTATCTGTGAATGTCTACCCGCAAATATCAACCGAGGACCTTGTTTTCATGCATGACGGAGCCCCAGCTCACTACGCTACCGAAGTCCGCGCTTGGCTGGGCGAAAGGTTCCCGAATCGATGGATCGGCCGCAGAGGTGTCATCGAGTGGCCAGCTAGGTCACCAGAATTAACTCCGCCTGACTTCTTTCTTTGGGGGTGTTCTGAAAGAAGCTGTTTATGGAAGTAGTGCGAAGGACCTTCAAGAATTGATGGACAGAATAAAATCAGCGTTTTCTAAAATTCCAGTGGACTTATGCGCCAAAGTTTGCCGATCTGTACCATCCCGACTGGAGAAATGCATTCAGCTTGGCGGTGCACAGACGGAGCTATTCTGAGATCTCTCTTCGTAATGTAAGTAAACTTTTAATACTTGTCTATAATTTTATACAAAAAAACTGGTGAGCTACCTCTGCCCAGTCAACCGATAGTTAGCATCAAACAGTGGGTAGTTAGTTCTGAAACACCCTGTATATTAGAAATGAAAACAGTTTGGAAACTCTTACAGTAAACGGAAGTATAAAAATGAACAAATACTGATGATGTCTTGTATGCACTGCCCTGCCCATGTTAAAACGCACATTTCTCCCATCTGCCAGCATTTTTGTCAGCTTCCGTTATTGTTTGTTTTATTATCAGCTGTCATTGTCGCAGCGCAATGAAGCGATTTTTCAAACAAATTGTGTAAAAGCGAACTTTCTCTACAGTATGGATATTTTGTGTGAAATACTGTTAGATTATTTATAATATGCTTGTTAGCTATGGTTGTGTTTGATGTCACTTTCGGACAACATCTTAGTGCGGGTGGTGATAGCCCATCGATATTAGGCTTATAGCTTATTAGGGACCTTACCCTGGGCTTTAGTATATCTAGAGCGGCATAGGATGCATTTCACTTCCGCCCCTAAAAGTAACAAAGCCAAATCTTCGGTGCACTACTAAAATATTTGTACTATTTTACGTTTATCATTTTGCTGTTATTTGTAAAAAATAAAGTGGATTGTGGTTGGTTTTACTGAGCATTCATGGCTGTTCTGGATTATGGTAAATTCTATATAAGTCGTGATCGTTTATAGCCAGATTGAGTAAAGCGATTTGCGGTCGATGCACAACTAGCGACATCGTGCCGGAAATTATTGAGGAGGCTTGCTGATTTCCGTATTTGTATATCATACTAGGACCAGTTCTGGCCTTAAGGAACCAGTTTCACCGCTGTGGTGTCCAGATGACCCCGGTGAACTGTAAAGCTTATCTAGGAACTCGATAGCTTAGAAGGGCTTTGGCGTGTTAACCGAGGTATTCGGCCTGGCCCTTCAGCTCCCCCACGGGCTACTGGTGTGATGGTCCCCTCAGGGAGGATCAACCCTTAGACCTGCTCACAGGTAACAAGGCCGACCCGCTTTTTCCTTGACCTCCCAAGATGTGGTTTTCTATTTCTGAATCGTTTCCCGACGCGTTGTCCCGAGTTGTTAAAAATAAAGGATGGTCACTGTCAAAATTTCGACAGCGTAGGGTTGCCTGAGAGACGCTACCAGGGCACGGTTAAATATGGGGGATTTGGTCTACCCATTATAGGGTCATTTATTGTATCCTCACTTGTGTTCGGTCATCTTCGCTGATGTGACCGCGTAATCTGAGTCGAGCGTTAGCACTAGTTTTTCGCTGTGCTGACCTGATCCTGCCCTATATCACTTGTATTAAAAGATACACGGCATATAGTTACTGATGGCCGTTTAGGTGCGGCATATAACCACATTTCATAACAACGTTTGACAAATTTATTGGCATCGAACTACTGATAAGGCATAAAATTTAATATAATTTACAATTATACATGACTGCGGTGCCCCGCCAAGAGCCTTTGCCCGTACCTACCTTTGCCTAGATGCCGCTTTGGTCTTGCAACATTTTTCTTAAGCTCAATGTGTTTCCTTATAGAGACAATATTCTTAGAATCATTTCGATACTGTGGTAAATATGGTTTCCCCCGCCACTTTACGCAAGTTTGGGGATAGTTTTCCAACCCTAAACAGGATGCCCCGGACTGGTGCCTAAGCGTCACTCTTGGGTGCTTACGATCCTAGGGAGTATGCGACGGTGAGCCTGATTTGCTATTGGGACTGGAAGAAGGGCCTGGAAAGAAATGGGGGACAGAGAGGATAAGCGAGGTCCCTTCAGTGGAACCCTCACCGCGTATTGAAAAATTCTCTCGCAAGAAGGAATAGCTCAACAGGATGCGTAGGACATATGCATGCTGTATGCTCGGGAAAGGCACATAAAAAAGTAAAAATACGTTGAGCATTAAAAGGGATTTGAGGATTGCTCACTGGACTTGCAGGTCACCCAGGCTCAGCCTACATCATGCAGGTACCTGCTCATGGCTACGCTCACCTTCCCGATTCCTGGTGAGTCCAAATAGAGTGTGTCTGTACTAGGACCAGTTCTGGCCCTAAGGAATCCCAGCTGCACCACTCTCGGTGTTCACGGTGGTGCCCGGACAACCCCGGCTTACACGATTCCCCGGTGGACTCTGGTCAGACCGATGGGAACCGCTTAGCTTAGTAGGCTGCCGGCGGGTTTACCAGGGTGTTCGGCCTGGCCCCTATAGTGGCCCACGTGTCTAGTGATATGGAGGCCCCCTGAGGGAGGGTCAGCCCCTAGGCCTGCTCACAGGTAATGAGGTTGACCCGTCATTCCCTCTCTTTCTAGAGTTGAAGTTTTATGCCTTATGTAAGGCTCAACACTTCGCCTAGCCGTGGGGCTTGTTCACGAAAGGCTCCGTCGAGCCGCGTGATAGTTGTCTAGCCCTTGGGCTTTTATTGCGTAGAGGCGCGTTGAACCGATCGGACCTGAGTCTTAGAGGACGAGCCGAGGGAGGAGCAGTAACATTTGACACCTACAGTGAGCGGAATCGAAGACACGCGGGAGGGAATTGTAGGTGCGAGCCGCTTGATCGAGTCTACTTCGCCTAACTAGAGATCTGAGTGACTCTCTTAGATCTATTCGCTTAGAAAAATTGCACACTTCAGCTATTTACTCATTTCTTATTTCATTTACTGAGCACGCCAAAAATTTTCCCAATCGGGATTACTCAAACAAAGTATATATCTAACACGACATCCAGACTACATATAATACCCTTCTAGGGCGCCACCTGTAGCCCGCATCGCACGTACTTGCAAAACCTGAAACGTGTCATGAATTGGCCGTCGGCTTACAAATTTTCGGTGGCGAAAGACGATCCCCGAGTTCCGATAGAACTCCTTTAGAAGCGTGGAACCCACGACCCGAAGTATTAATTGGTAACAGGGAAGTCTTATGCCCACTAAACCTCTTGATCCAAAGTTTGGAGAATTAGTAACGAATTCGCTAGTTGACGATCCTAAGAGGGATGACGAAATTGTAACCCGTGAGCTTCCTTTGGGCTCTTTTAGAAACGCGGAACCCTCAACCCAAAATTTTACTATCTAAACCTCAAACTTTTGTGCGCCTCGTTAGAAGACACGTGCCTAGCTGTATTTCTGACTGCCCTTCCACGATTTCTTCCGTCGAGCGCAACTCTGAAATTTTCCTATGAAATTTCTTGTACTCGAATCTGCTCGACTTAACTAATAAGGCGCGGCCCAGCACTTGTGGGAGCGCTGGGCATCCATTGGACGCCCCAGCACCCACAAGGGCTGCCCTTTAGTGCTTAGGCCTACGCGAGAAAAATCTTTGGAGACTTTTGATGCCAAAATCTCTGGGCGGGCCTCTTCCACGCGTCCGCTGTGTGAAGAGTCCATCCAGGTGAGTCCAGAAGGTGGCGCACTCGTTGATCCTATGAAATTTTGTAACAATGAGAACTCTCCCGTCGGCCAAACGGGTACGTGCAAACAGCTGCTTTCCTAGGAAAACGTTAAAACGATCCAGAGTACGTCCACCGAGCGTTACAAAACACCACCCGGCGGACGGGGAACCAGTCGAGAACACCTGCAGTCCCTCTCCCCTTTTTCCTCCAAAATTTTGACCCCGTTTTTACTCATTTTTGTCCCAAACTCAGCTCCCTTTTCCCCCAGCGCGGGCGCAGCACTTACGGGAGCGCGAGGCATCCGTCGGACGCCACAGCACCCGCAAGGGCTGCCCCTGGTCCTATGCTCGAACGAGAAACTGCAACTAATAACGAAAACGGGGCGGGTCCTTCACATGCGTCCGCTGTGTGAAGAGACTTCCCCAGGCAAGCAAAACCAAAAACCAAAAATAAAAGCACAAGAAAAACCTAACCAACAAGAGAAACCGCGGCGACAACCGCCATCAGCATCTAGGCTAAAACCCCGACTGGCTCCAAAACTGAAAAGGGCTGGTCGCTTTTATACCTAGGGACACCCCCATCCCCTTTTTCTGCTATCTACCCAAAAATTTCAAACTTTTGAAACGATAATAACAATGATATGTTTTGAAGCAATACTAATATAACAACAACATCAAACAAAAGCAAAACAGAACATCGACGTAGCTGCAATATGTATTATCGCCGCCCTGCTATATATGATAAACCAGCCCCTAGCGGGCACATAACAATACAGATGGCCAGCAGCAAGACAAACGTGGCCGATAACTGCCAAGGAGACAAAACCGCCCGCTGGTCGGTGCGGCGAGATTTTGAGAACCAAAATATAACGGTGCTCAGGGCGCCGTTTGCTCATAGGGATATCGGCACATTTTTGCCGATATCTCAAGAAGGAAAAACAGTAGGCGGCCGGGGGCAGGACCAGAATCATGCCCTGGCAGGTCGGCTACTGATAAAACTTTAAAATTTAATGTATCTCCCACGAGAGGCCCGTCAGAGCCCGTTTTAGGCGCTTAGAACCCAAAATTTTGATGTCCCTTTCGGGTTTAGGGGATCCTGAGCGGACCCGCGGGGGTGGGCGGCCCCGGTTTTCAGCTGAACAGTTAGGGTGGGACCCAATAAGTGTCCCAGGCTCCAAAAATCGGGGAGTTTTGATTATTTTAGATGCTCTTTGGGACCTGGAAAATTGGAGGCTTAAGCGCCCGTTCGGGGGTCCATAAGTATTTAGGGGATCCGAATTTTTAGACCCGTCGGGGCAATTTGACACCCCAGCAGTGTCCTTAAGAGGGTTCAGTCACCCCCGTTCCCATGAGTTTAGTAGTAAACCCAAAAATTGAGTTTTTTGTGTTGCACCCCAAAAATAGTGTCTTAGAAATTTTGTGCTCCAAAGCACCCACGATTTCGGTTCTCGGAAGCCAAAATTCTGTTCGGCCTGCTCTAAGAAAATTTTTGAGTCGTCCTGATACCCTCTGATCCCATGATTCAATGAACATACATAGATACCGAATATACGCAACGCGTAACAACCCAATCGCACAGCAGCTGTCAATACGATAATCCCCCAGCGTGTGCGCTTGGACCTGGCTCAGGATGACCGTTTTTTATAGTCCCAAAAATCCCAGTGATATCCGTCGACTCCGGCCGCTCCAAACGCACACCTGTCCGATACATAAAAGATACATACAGATTATACAAAGTATTTTACGCGCGATATATATATCATGACATCAACTAGTACTTTCACGAGGACCGACCGGACACCCCTAATTGTGATACTTGTTGTCCGTTTTCGGTGTCAAAATCGCCCCGTGCACCTTCGGGCGGTGGAGTGTGACCTTACAAGTAGAATATAAATGAAATACAATGGTTTATTTTTATCAATCAGTACAACATTACATAGTTATATCAATTCAGATGGAGGCCACACTCCACCGGTATCCGGTCGTCCATTCCCTCCCTTTTTCACAACTTTTTTGTGTTCTCAAGCATCCTACCATTTTCATAAAATTTGGGCTTTTACATGTCTACCCAACCTTCCCGGGGAGCGTAAGCCATCAGCCAGGTGAATTCAGGGCGTAAAAGGGTCGTGACGCGTTGGCTCGTCCATATACTCAGCCTAAAATATGGAAACATGATTTGAACATCCAATTAAATTTTAGCGCTATTCTTGTCCACTCCACTCCTCACTCTGCTTGGTCCCGTGCCACCTTACGGTCGTGACAGACCAGGCTTTCGCCACATAATGTTAAGGCGATCAAAATGGAGTCGAACAGCGATCGCGAGCATTTGCCGGGGCGCCACATAATATGCAGTAGAGTATTATACAAGACTCCACCTTGAGCCGTGAATTTTACCATTTTATATACGTTTAGATTGTCCTATTTGCCTTGTTAAATTTTATACACGAGTCCCCTCACAGTTACAACTTTCAAGAACGCTCCAGAAATGTTCACGCTAAATCGTGCTTATATAAAATTAAGACTATACCCAACCTACCGACGCTCCTAACATCCTCGGCTTCGTGCACGTAGCTGGGTGGAACTAGTCGGCGATAAAACTTTATAGAATTTTGTCCAGAATTTATTGACGGTTTTACTTGTTCTCCCAAATTTCAAACTCACATGGATTTACTCCTGCTTCGTGATGTACCGCCAAGGAGGTCTCCTTCACACTTGTGGAATACCACATCACCGGCACAAAAGTCTAAGCGCAAATCGTACGCAAGCGAAGATCAAAATGAAAAGGAAAAAGCTACAAATTTCAGCGCAAAAGCCTAAATACATAGTGACAACCGCGCTAACTGGAAAACTTTTTGACTCCTTCTAAAGATGCGCTGGTGATACAGCTTTTTATGCCCTCTGTCTACCCCCCTTTGGCTTGATGCTCACCCCTCCTGATGTAACCTGTCACTGAAAGAAAATTTTTAAAATACAGGGGAACTACTAAGACACACAATACAACCGCGAACATATGTACGTATAATCAAAATAAAATTCTAACATCGACAAAGAGAACAGTTATATGTGTAACAGGACCGTTCCGGCCCGTTACGCGTATTTTCCATGATTTCGGTATCAAAATTATTCATGAACACCAAGGAACTCATTTGGGGGGTAGGAAGGACGATGTTTGGTGCCGTGGGCCAGTGGCAACATTGCTTTGCGTAATTATATCTTGCTCATTGATATATACTATAATTCGATCATCTTTTTATATTTAGTATTTTACCATTCGATGGCGCATACTATGATTTGATCATCTTTTATATTTTATCACTTGCTGCCGCATGTTATAATTTGATCCGTTTTTTATCATTTGATGCGGTATGCTATAATTTCTTCCGTTTTTTTATCATTTGATGCCGTATGCTATAATTTGTTCCGTTTTTTATCATTTGATGCCGTATGATGCCCTATGCTATAATTTGTTCCGTTTTTTATCATTGGATGCCGTATAATGCCGTATGCTATAATTTGATCCGTTTTTATCATTTGATGCCGTATGATGTCGTATGCTATAATTTAATCCGTTTTTGTCATTTGCTGCTATAATTTGATCCGTTTTTATCATTTGATGCCGTATGATGCCGTATACTATAATTTGATCCGTTTTTATCATTTGATACCGTATGCTATAATTTGATTATCTTTTTGCCTTTATTTGACGAGTTCTTGTCTGATTACCGGGACGAGTGTTATGATTCGGACGTGATACTGAGGATTAGGTTGTTTCAACCGATTTGTGAGGCTGGACATGGAGCCCCGTACCGATAAAAAAGGGAATCACGTCGTCACTACACGTTAAAGCTTTGACGGTTAGGACCATCCGGGAATAGGAGGCCCCTGGCTGCACGCTCAAATTAACGAGCTTGTAGAGATAGAAATTGAAAATATCAAATTTACCTAGTTTTAGCTGTATACTAAGCAATGGTCACGGGAAACAATATGTCGCAACAAGTTGAAATTACACGCACGGTTGCCTTCAAGATTACAAAGGACGACGGAAGTCCGGATAATTTAACGGTCAGTAACCGTCTAGTGTACCGTGATCCGGGAAAATAACCGGAGCATGTCGGTAGAGCATTGTGAGGACTATTGTTGGAAATCAAATCGCCCCAGACAATGCCAGAACCTCGCTCGTAAAGTACTAAGATAATCGCTATTCACGCTAAGTTGGGTTGTCAAGACAGAAACAGGACTATTACTTTCCATCTGAACCGGTGCATGCGAACCCTCATTTTGTTCATCGTGACTACATAAATCCAACGACGTGTGCCGGGCCCCCGTCCGAATCCCCGCTGACCCGCCATAGTCATCTAAAGATGCCCCAGTTTCTGTCGCCAACAAATAGTGGACGCCAATCATCCGAGATTTTTCTCTTAATTTCAAAACGGGCGAACCGCCCCTCATTGTGTTCGTCTCGTCGAGACATCTCCAAAAATGCCCGGCGGGCCACCGCCAGTCGTCCCGTTAACTCGGGATGGCCAACGAAAGCACCCCTACCATCGCCGCCAGTCTCTCTCCAGTCGCGACTAATTTAGCACCCCTTCAACCCCTGCCGTTCGGGCAAGGATATCACCCCGTTCAAATCGCCATTCGACGGCGAGTCTAACGATGCACGGTGGGCGTCGTTCCGCCCAACCTTTAACGCGGGAGAGCCCGCTAAATCCCTACGTACTTACATATGTCGGACCCCAGATGCGGGCCCCGACCCGATATTACGTCCACCCCCCTCGTGTTTTCTCCGTGTCCCCAATTGGACGCCAAGAAGAAACCCAAAAAAGTGCGCGTCAAGAAATCGTCAGCGATTGGATAGCGACAAAATCGCTATCCTAATATATAGGCAGAAATTTTGAGGCGATGACCAACGCGTCGACTGTTGGAATCAGTTCGACTTGGCAGCGCGAAGTTCGGTCGACTCTACTGACCGGCTCCTACGCATGATTTTATTATAAGGTGTTTTCAATTTTATGCTTTCTCGTGGTTTTCTGTTTTCGCGTTTGGAATGGATTCGACCATTGGAGGACCCGCGTAGACAACTACTGTCTCGAGTAGGGGGCTAGCGCTCGCTGCCCCGGATCGAATTTCGTAAGTGAGATGGAGGATAGTAACCTGGAATATGGGGGTTTATTTTCCCAAGGTATAACAGTGACAGACCATCTGTTAAGGACAATTCGCTTCGCCCCCGATTCGTTATAGCATCACTAAGTCCGTGACGAACTTGCTTAAGTCGAGTCCGGTTTCGGACGCCGTGGGCAGTTGCACGGGACGGTATGAAGTTGCACGAAAACATGTCGACGTCCTTCTGATTCCCCGTGGTCTTTAGGTAGAGCAACACAAAACGGGCGCTTCCTGTCCATGTTTTACATGATTCGCAGTTACCGAGATAGGGTCATCGAATTTTCCTGAGCCGACCACTGTAAAGTTAATGTTGCTGAGTTGAAACAATAGGGACTGGTTTTATCGTTTGCATTTAAGGTTTCCGAATTCACAGCTTAGTGGACCGTGCGACGCTCATACCGTGTTTGAGCTCGAACAGAAGTGTAGCTTAGGAACGGAGGATTAGCCTCCGTTGGGCTTTAGGAAGCCCCAAAATTTATTTATCATCATGAATTAAGAAAATTTGGGCCTACAAAAGATTGAACAAATTCTAAGCATATCAGCTTGAGCTTAAGATGTTTGTTGCTCCGGAGGAGCGACGTTCTCGTACTATATCGGTTTAATTACCAGGTTTTTGTGTGTGTCGTAACGGTGCTGTTTTACTGAATGTTAAGGTTACAGGACTAAGGACCCAGCGTCAGCAAAGTCGGTAAACATTGTAAATGAACACGAATATTACTCGGACGACTGACCGAAGCAATATCGGGTGATTACCGTGACCTCGGCGTGATTTGAAAAGACCAAAGGAACGATGCCCCCAGCCATCCAAAAATTCCACCAGACCTATTTGGTGCCGCGTGGAAAAAGTTTGCAATTAGAACACCACCCCACCGCCGAAACTACTCTGCTAAAACAATCAAGTTTACGGGTGTTCACTATAGCTTAGTGACATGGTCTTCTCTCGCGGCCAATGTCCAAAATTTGAACATAGTTAAATAAGTCGATGGCAGGCCTATCGCCGTATTCAGTCAGTGCCCTAGCGGGAGAAGCACCTCGTATTCCCGCCTCCAAAAATTTAAAATATTTATTCCCCATCCCAATAAAGAAAACTAACTGCCCCGCCCAGGCCATTTCGGCCCCAAACCGAGCGAGTGCAAAACCCTCGTTCTTCTTTGAAACGAGTTGATTGCTGAGTTTAGCTTGGTTTTTCTATTTATCCCGAGATGCCCGTTAGGCTATGTATTGCGTCTGCCCATGCTCTAGATTTCATTTTTATTTCTTTTTCCTCCTTGACTGTTAGCAGATTCGATCCTGCACGGGGAATTTAAGCCCGCTGCAGAATCATATAACCACTCGACTACTCGCGCATAGTAACATCGACAACTACGTCGATGATAACTCGACTGCACTACGATGCAGTTGAGACACTGCAATACTGCAGTGTACTAGGACGATAAGATAGTCGATAGGGATAGGCTAAGAGAAAATAACCAACGAGAAAAGAAAAGACGCAGACGCGTCCAGGGACGACCGCCGTGCCCCGTCGCTTAGTACGACTCTAAGGTTATGAAATAAGATCGGGTAACCGATCGGCAGGGCGCATATGTGTTGCGCCCCCACCATGCCTTCTATGAAATAGGCCGCAGAATCGAAGTAAATTGACATAACCAAGCTCGCCCCTGGGGGCGGCCCCGAAAATTGCCTAGGAGATCGCAATCTCCTCTGCTTTTGTTCCCCCTTTCGGTCAGTCGTACTGTTTGATAGGCAAAGTCAGCCGAGACGATGTATCGTATCACCGTGTAGGCAGTACCGCGAGGGCTTTGCTAGGATGAATTAATCGACACCCCTAGGAGTACCTTATCGCCGGTGTTGCATTGAGTAGCAACCCGACCGTGTTTTCGGTGTTGCCAGAGTAGAGCTCGCATAGTCACCACCTGTCGCCGTTCTTCCCTTAACCCCGCCTAAGATCCGTCACCGCGTGTGAGGGATCGTCGTTCCAAGTGGCATTCTTTAAGGAGCAATTTCCGAAGCACTCTAGGGCCCCTGCTTTTCGCACCCCATAGCTGAAGAGTCGCTAACATTGAGAAGAAGCAGGGATAACCTCCCCTAGTCCGTGCACGCGTGGGTATCTGCACGCTCCGTCCCTGTTTTCCTTTTAACGCCCTGTGCTCCATTTTCAATTGCTCAGAGCGACACCTAATATATGAGGAAGTTTAAGTTTGCCGGTTACGTTCGATGTATGATGATATGGTGTGCAAACGCTGACCTAAAGCATTGATCGGATAAAGTGATGTAAAACTGATTGGATTAGATCTTTTACGGCGTCTAGCCACAAAAAATGAATCTTTTAAACAAATATACTTGCTCACAGGCGTAGATAGTTACGGCGTCGAACCCTCTACATACCTCGGTAATTGTTCCAACTCCTTCCTCCCGCCCCGACACTGCCGAATGCCGACCAATCCAGTCCCTCTCTGCCAGGCTAGGACGAAGGCCGATCCCTCCCCATCCCCACCGAGGTTCCAACTAGCCCACCGGAAACTGGAACCTCAAACATGTATGCGCTTAAATTACTCTAAACAAGCCACTGGGACACATGTATCCACAGACATGTCGGCAACAGTTGCGACCAATATCGTGTGAACGTTTGACAGCTTCAGAAATTCAGCCTCCCCTTCTTCCTTTTGGGAATATATTATAATATAAAGAGGTACATCATCGCATAGAATTAGGCCGAACTATAGATTACTCACCGAATTCTTGGAAACAATTTTAATATATATATATTTGAAAAAATTATGATGCCTTTTCAAAAGAAAAGGCCAGTGGCTTGATTGACCATTTTTAAGTGTCCAATTTTTCCAAAACGAAAACTGTTACATTTAAAAGCGAGAAAGAAACGTATGTCGTTGTTATAGGTTCTTTTTACGAGAGACCTGAAGCGTTTTTAGTGTAAACGCCAACTAGTGGTCGGAGCTAGGTTTGTGGCTGATGCGGAAAATCACGATTGCGCGATTCAAAAATGTTCTCAAGTACAAATCCTTCCAGGACATTTATGGGATTAATGTTTTGCAGAGCTGATTCACGCATATAAATACGATGAATGTATTCGCTACATTCACCGACATTTTATAGATGAAAAAAATTGTGTAATAGTATAAACAAAATATTTTACTTTACAAAACGTGGTCTAAAACGTGTGAATCAATAAAAAATTGACAACTTTAATAAATTGCCAATGCCACCGCTTTGGTGTTGGTTGCGACGTCAGTGGTGAGTCAGGTGGTCATAGTCTCACCCGGTCCCAATATCATCCCGTAAATGGGATGCTAACCGGAAATAATTTTGTTTATAATATGTAAAACTGGACTGTGGGCAATGCTATAAAAATCTAATAAGCCGTATTTTTCCCTAAACTATGAACTGGTCGCGTATACCAGTGATCGTACCAAACGTGTAGGGCCAATGTAACCTTTAGGTGCCGAAGTATAATGCATGCCATGCCGTTCTCGATATACTAAGCCTTCGTCTTAGCCTAAGCTAAGGTCTCTATATGAGCCATGTACTAAGCCTAAGCTCCCCGCTCTAAGCTGTTCTTTTTCTAACGTTATAACGGCCGCCCCCTAAAGGTGACATGGGTCCGGTATAGCGTCAATGAAGAACATCTGGAAGTTACATAGGTTGGTAAACATCACCTAATTCCACCCTCATTATATATAATGATATCATAGCTTATTTTTTTCGGGCAAGGACCACAGAGTAAACGTCATATCTAACTCAAACAACAATGCCTTAAACTGTCGATATTGTATTTCTAAAAGGAATATTATGAAACAAAACATTTAAAAGTTTTCCTGCCGAGTGTTTAACAAACAAGAATGAACGGCTTATAAAGCCACAAAATATTGTTCGAAACATAAACGAGGCACAATAATTATAGTTAGTTAGTTAGGTATCCAAATATGTAATAATTGTTACACAAGACGGAAAGATTCGCGTCGTGTAAAAGGCTAACGTTTGTGTCTCAAAGCCATTTTACGTCCGATCGAAAGGCACAATTTTTGTCCTTCAGACCAGTTTTGCTAAGCAAGACCTAATTATTTATATTTGTCGTTACAAGGCAATACAAACGTAATATTTAATAATGTGATATAGTATATATGCAGCGTTCAACTGCAAACCCTCGGTTCTATAGCAAGGTGGCGAGTTTTCCAGAAGGACAAGGAACAAAGGTGGATAGTGGGTGCTTCGGGGGGGGGGTTCATCCCTTGGGAGGATCAGGCGGTAGGGCGGGTTTTTATAGGTCGTCAGGCACTGATTGAATTTTCGGAATTTGTTTGACTCAAATTTTTTCCTAAGTTTGGCCAATTTTAACTCGATTTTTGACAATTTTCCCTGGATTTTTGACAATTTCCCCTGGATTTTTGACAATTTTCCCTGGATTTTTGTTAATTTTGCTCAAATTTTACTGATTTTCCCACTTTTTTCCAATTTTTCAATGTTTGTTAATTTCGCTCATTTACTCATTTTCCCCAGTTTTGTCAATTTTCCCAAATTTTCGTTAATTTGGCACAATTTTTACTCATTTTTCCCGATATTTTTCAAATTTTGCCAAAATTTTCCGCGTCCCCTATGGCGCAGGACGCAAAAGAGGGGCATTGCGCAGAGCCTCAGGGATCTCGCAATCTCACAGGGGAGAGCGAATGCAGTGACGGCCAGAGTTGTGGGTACGCTCCCCTATGAGAATGTGCGCCAGACATCTAAAGTTGCTTTCGCTTCAGCTTGCACATTTTGTTCTTACTGGATAACGTTATGTAGCGGGTTACAAGATGGTAATATAAAATGGTTCCCCGCATTAAACCATTGCTTTTGCCGTTCCAATGGCGCAGGGCACAAAATTTCGCAGCTGCGTGTGTACGTATACAGGCATGGATATGTAAGCGAGTAGGTAAGCGAGTAGTTGTGATGTATCCTAATTCGAGACCGATTGTGGGTGCTTCATAGAACCAACAGATTTGAAAATTTGCCCGTGTTGCTAAATTCGATTCACCCAGTAAAAACTTCGCAGGTACAATGAAAGACCCAGTAATTTTAAATTTTTGTGGGACAAATTTTATCCACCTCATTCAATGTTAAAGTGGACCATCTATAACCATCTGCCTGTTTTAGAAAAAACCAAAAGTCCCTTCGGCATTTCTCTTCATGTTTCTTGCGCTTCGCACTCTATTCTTAGAACTACATGCGGCTTGCAACTGTAATGCAGCATTGGCAGCAGTATACGCTGCATGTTTCTTTCGCTTCGCACTCTATTCTTAGAACTACATGCGGCTTGCAACTGTAATGCAGCATTGGCAGCAGTATACGCTGCATGTTTCTTTCGCTTCGCTCTCTATCCTTAGAACTACATGCGGCTTGCAACTGTAATGCAGCATTGGCAGCAGTATACGCTGCATGTTTCTTTCGCTTCGCTCTCTATCCTTAGAACTACATGCGGCTTGCAACTGTAATGCAGCACTGGCAGCAGTATACGCTGCATGTTTCTTTCGCTTCGCTCTCTATCCTTAGAACTACATGCGGCTTGCAACTGTAATGCAGCACTGGCAGCAGTATACGCTGCATGTTTCTTTCGCTTCGCTCTCTATCCTTAGAACTACATGCGGCTTGCAACTGTAATGCAGCATTGGCAGCAGTATACGTTGCATGTTTTTTCGCTTCGCACTCTATTCCTAGAACTACATGCGGCTTGCAACTGTAATGCAGCATTGGCAGCGAGATACCCTGCATGTTTCTTTCGCTTCGCTCTTTATCCTTAGAACTACATGCGGCTTGCAACTGTAATGCAGCATTGGCAGCAGTAGACACATCATGTTTCTTGCGCTTCGCACTATATTCTTATAACTACATGCGGCTTGCAACTGTAATGCAGCATTGACAGCAGTATACGCTGCATGTTTCTTTCGCTTCGCACTTTAATCTAGAACCACATGCGGCTTGCAACTGTAATCCAGCATTGGCAGCAGTATACACATCATGTTTCTTGCGCTTCGCACTTTATTCTTATAACTACATGCGGCTTGCAACTGTAATGCAGCATTAGCAGATACGCTGCATGTTTCTTTGTTTCAGCATGACCGGTTGGGCCATACAACCAAATTGCTCCCAAGCGGGAAAAACTTTTATGGTCGACACTTTCCCAGAAATATCACACCGGTTTCTCAGACTTCAGCATATTGTTGCATGTTTATACCCCATGAAGAATGTCTGTTAGGGTTATAAAGCACACTGAATGCAGTTTTGTTATCTGTAAAGCAACTTGACTTTATTAAATAGTTTCGTTTGGTATAAAGAGTCAGGCCGAAAACGCCCATGTATCAAACACGGGTTTACATTAGAATGTTGTAACGTGACATACACTTTCTGCAATCTAGGAACGTGTTCTAAGAACCTATTATAACGTTTACCAGTAATTTCACAGTAGTACTGGAAATTGAAAAGAACCCAAATTACTGCTCGCTGACAGAGTTACCGAAGCAGATAAGAGTTATGCCAGTGTTATTTAAACATAACTTTGTTAACCTTCTGAGCTAGTTCGTACTGATATCATAGGTGGTTAACCCCGGCGGTACGTGATTTTAGTTCTTGCCCTAGATTATGTGACACATAAGGTTAAAACACGCGACCTCGCGATCTTCGTGAGTCGTGTGGTGCTGACGACCGCTAATACTAAACCACAAGACAACACAAATTTTAACTAGAAGCTCTGACATAGTGACAAATCCCGCTTTTTATGCTGCTGATAAATTATAGGACTGACTTTAGTGTTTTTGTGTAAATTAATCACAATTTAAAAAAAAACTGAGCTTCCAACATATTGAGCCGGACTTGAATGCTCTTCCTCCCCCCCCCCAGCCGCGGGGTCAGATCTGAAATCGGGTTTTGAAAGTAGGACTTGGACGGTTATCGCTATCGGTATTTATCAATAGCGGCGAAGCCCTATTTGAAAGTTTTGAAACCAGTCAACATGTTTGTTTGTCAGTAACCGGAACTGAAATATCCGGAATCAGAACTGATTAATTTGGCATAAATTGGTACTATACTTTCAGGGAATAACCGGAACTGGTTATTTATACTGGATCCGGAACCAGTCCATTTATACCGGATCAGGAATCTGGTCTTCGAAACTTATAGTAAAATAAATGAAGGTATATAGAATGGATTTAAAATGTATTAAAAATAACTTTTACATTAAACTTAGTGTATTGCAATGAAATTATTGCCTTTCTGAAACTCTAAAGAGACTGAGAAAACTAATAATGTTTATTTATCGATCAATATGTCGGTTTTAGGACACCCAGAGCAAAACATGTCTTTCGCTATACACCGTTGCGCATACTGCGTCAAACTGAATGTTTTTACATGGCATAGAGCGTAAAATTAACACTTTCGCTTTGTCTCCAGTCGCCTCCCTTTACTACAGATACTTTGTTACATGTTTTTCTGTAAGAAACTTGAAATTATTATGGTTCTAAGAGAAAATAATAAAAAACAATTTTCTGATCCGTGGGGTTGGGCAGCCAGTGCCCGTCACTTAGATGATCATGATGATAACTTTCGAATCAAAATGCTGGAAATGAGACAAACTATGACACTGCTCGCACAGTTTCAATAAATACATTTCATTGCCAAGAACGCTGTTTCTGGCTGCGTTGCAGATAACTTTACTCTACTTCAATGTAGACTGATTTACAAGCAAAGTTGCTGGTGCTTGATTTATGTTAACAAGCTTACGTAATTCTACGTAATCCATACTCTGTTGCCGAGTTGTCCGGTTCTGCGGTTATTCGAACATACCCCGCAGACTTCTAAATCTGCAAAATAGCTGCTACAAACATGGACCTGGCTTTGTTTTGTTAACAAACTCCGGCAGGTTAAGATGAAAAATTCCTACTGAAATTATGCGCCCTACTTACGTTTCACACGACAAATTGCTGATTTAATCTTTTCTTTTGCTTGGTTGTATTGGAACTTGATCCTTGTATACATATATTACATATGTTTGGACCACCGATGAAGCAAAAATGTGGAAAATTTCAAACCGGAATTTCGGTTCCGGTATGGTTTTAGTCCTTTGCCAGAACCGCAACCGGAACCGGATTTCCGGTTACACCCTGTATACTTTATAACAGACTTACATTAAACGTTTTTATAACTATTATGTAGGTCCATTTTCTACGTTTTACTGTACTATCCACCAGGGAATAACCGGAACCGTCCATGTAGACCGGATCCGGAACGTGGCCTTCGAAATTTATACATAGTAAAACAGATGAAGGAATAGTATAAGGAAAATCAAGGTATAGTGGATTTAAAATGCATTAAAAATAAGTTTTACATTAAACTTAATGTATTGCGGTGGTATTATTGCCTTTCTGAAACTTTAAAGAGACTGAGGAAGCTAATAATGTTTATTTATCGATCAAATATGACGATTTTTGGACACCCAGAGCAAAAAATGCCTTCCACTATACACCATTGCGTATACTACGTCAAATCGAATATGCTTACAAAGCTTGGAGCGTAGAATACACACTTTCGCTCTGTCTCCAGTCGCCTTCCTTTACTACACATACGTTTGTTACATGCTCTTCTGTAGGAAACTTGAAATTATTGGTTTATATGATTCTAAGAAAAAATACTAGATAGAAGGTAATTTTCTGATCAGTGGTCAGGGACAGTGTTTAGGCTAGAGCCCGTAAGTTCTGGACAAACAGTGCCCGTAAGTTAGATGATAATGATGATAACTTTCTAATCAGAATGCTATAAATGAGACACACTGTGATGCTGCTCGCATAGTTTCAATACATACAGATCTTTGCCAAGAAAGCAGTTTCTAGCTGCGTTGCAGATACGTAACGTTAGTTTACTCCAATTTAGACTGATTTACCAAGTTTACAAGCGCATTGGCGCGTTCTTGAAGCAATTTATGTTAGCTAAGCATACCCTAAGTACTCCTGCGTAAGCCATACTCTGTTACCGAGTTGGACCGGTTTAACTGAAACGTACCACACAGACTTCTGGATGTGTAAAATAGCTGCTACAAGCATCGACGTGGCTTTGATTTGTTAACAAACTCCTGCAGGTTATTATGAAAAATTCCAACTGAAATTATGTGACTTATTACGTTTCAAACGTCAAATTGCTTAGTTAACCTTTTCTTTTGCTTGGTTGTATTGGAGCTTGATCATTGTATAATATATATTACATATGTTTGGATCACAGATGAAGCAAAAAACGTGGAAAAATTCAAACATACTTTTTAAACCGGAATTCCGGTTCCGGTATGGTTTTGCCCTTTGCCGGAACCGCAACCGGAACACGATTTTCGCCGGAACCGGAATTCCGGTTACTCCGTGCTATATTATTTATTATAAATTTTTTAGCTCAATCGTATAATATTGATACTCATTTTTAGATTTT
This sequence comes from Trileptium ribeirensis, assembly GCA_030248225.1. NCBI lineage: Eukaryota > Metazoa > Nematoda > Enoplea > Enoplida > Thoracostomopsidae > Trileptium > Trileptium ribeirensis. The sequence goes on along the minus strand of JASANE010012020.1, from coordinate 12,960 downwards.
AAAGAAGTGAAATCGGTTAAGCTTTTTAAGTCGAAGAAAGACAGTTACGATTTTTATACTGCATTTTGAAACCGTACTTTTACGATGTCGGGTTGCTTTTACGGTCAGTTCGCTTTATAACCGTTGCTTGACGTCTGAAATTGATTTTCGCACAATGAAGTAATAAGTTTCACCAGCCTTTAAACTCGCGGCTTCAGTTTTGGACGTCAACACTCATAAAAAGGATAATTATTTGGAATATTGAATATCAAACGCGTTTTCACCTATTTCTTCAGACAATCGCTCATGACTCTGGTATCATAACTGAGCATGGTCAGTCAACTGCTTTCATACAATGTCTGATCCGACGATCAGTTGTTAGTATCTACAGAATGCATGTTGCCGGAATATCAGCCGGCAACTCCGCTAAAAGAAATTTTTTGGTTAGTTAAACTGTTATTTTAGGTTCTTCTTAACCACAGCTCTTTCACAGGTGCAAAAGAGAATAATTAGATAATCAATAGATGTGTTGCAAAGATATGTTGTTAATAACTTTATTTAAAACTGCACCGCGTCACTAAATAGACAGCTATGTTCAAATTTTAGTAACAGTAATACAGTAAAATCAGATATATGAAGATAATAGCTACGTCGCAGCTTAAACAAAGGTATAGCAAATAAAAGTTTTAAAGCGTTCACGAATTATAATAATTGTACGGAGTTCTAAAATTATAAATATTATAGTGTGTGACTGAATATCATTATCTACATGCGTGTTAAATTTTTCAGCAAGATCACGTAATGGTTATATACAAGAAAATTAAAGTTGCTAATCAAAGGGTATCTGACTGAACTCAAAGGCAGAAAAAATTTTTAAATTATACAAATAGCAGTAGAGCAGTGTTTCTCTTTAGTTTAGGTTACTAGAAAATTGTGAGACTCGGCATTTGGATATCAGAAAGTCATAAAACGGGAACATTGGTTTCGGCAGGAACAAGCCCTAGAATCAAAAAGTGCCAGGTTATGAGTGTGTCATGCCACAATGTGTAATATATACGACGTGGCATACATAGTCTGGTGCCACATACAAATGAGACATAAACTTCTAATCATGACGTCATCAACAAAGGCGTTCGTGAGGGTTTTCATAGAAACAATTCACATATTAAAAAACTAATGATTAAGTTTACAATGATGAATCAATGATAACCGCATTGAAACGTCTCTCGGTGAATTATATACGATGTTTGTCCGCCGTCTCAAACGAACGGTTAGCTTGTTTGCGACATGTTTATATTTGACCCAATATTTTTCTAAACTAGCAGTAGTAGGGAAAACGCTACCAAACAAATCCTACACGAAAAAGACTAGTAACTCGCAAGCGAGGGTGAAACGTAGCGAGCGTCGTTTCATTTTTAAGTTATCAATTTGTTTAAAAACCTGTTACAGCATGTTCTTGATGTATATACCACCCTAAAACCTCCTGAACGATGAACCCATTGAAAATACTACAACCTACTCGACCCTCAACCCATCGAAAACAAATATAATGCATTAAGTATTTGTGCTGGTATCTAAATAGCCAAACCATCGTATTCAGCCCACCATAAAACCTATATAGACAATTTCTGATGACCTGTACGCAATGTGTAATCAAACAATTTGAAACAGAATATATTCTAAAAATCGGGTTCACTGACCGTAAACAAATTAAAAGCCCATAACAAGGCATGAATATGCACACTCTACTCCAAATAACCAGATTAGCCTTCACCTTGTATTCAGAGTTCAGAAACACCAATATAAACAACCATTCCAGGTGCAGTGCACGTAATAGATAACCAAAAAAAAATGAAAACTCACCACATTTTCGAAATCAGGTTCGTCGACCATAAAACCCCGTGATAAAGTATAATATAGTCAAGTTGTGCTCTAGGTATCAAAACCATCGTATCGAGCGTACTTAATAACCTAATACAAGTTCGTTGTACTGTAACAAACTAAACATGTCGAAAATTAAAAATGGCTATTCCTGGTAAAGAGTCGACGAATCACATTCACGCTCACAGGGGCACAGGGAGTGGTCGCACGAAGTCTTGTTCAGCAATGCTGTATAGCTGGATAAGCTGATTCGTCCTGTGGCCTCGGTTTTTCTATGCGACGCCTTCGCGAGATATGGGCTGTGAATGACTGGTACCGTATGAACAAATGTGGCAAAGAACCTTAAAAACATGTGTTGTCATTTTGAACATAAAGATGGGGTTGGAGGTGTTCTCGTCCACTAAAGGACACATGCTCATCACTTTTGCTATGCAATAAAAAATTGTTCGACATCGGTCCATCCGAAAATGAGTTATAAATGACAGAAATAGATAAACTGAAATTTTCACGATTTTTTCGTGCAGCGCCCTCATTAGAAATCCCGACTTCTTGCGCCTTCTTATAATTATCTCATATGTTCGAACATTTTCTTACTTCAATTTACATTTTAAGAATATTTTTAGGTGCGGTAGAGTGTGCTTATAGTTTAATCGTTTGGAACATATCAAAAATCACTAATTTTAAAGACATTTTACTATATTATCTACTTTTCTTTTATTGTAGAAAGTTTGGCTGGGGCCAATAGAACATTTCACTGCAATACCATCTTCACTTTAAGAATATTCTACTGTATATAATATCTTTTGATTTTACAGAACGGTGAGCTGAGCTTGGCATGGTTATAAGTCTGTGTTCACATTGCGTCCGATCCGTTCCGGATTTCACACGTATTTTATAGTGTTCACATTGCATGCGGACCTATCCGAATCCGATCCGATTTGACACTACATGTACAGCTTTGTCAGATACGAATTGAACGGAGGAGTGTCTCAAAAAATATACATGCACCACTATTCGACAGTATGGAGTTTGGTTGTTTTTGATCGGATGCAATGTAAACACAACTCGGATCGGACGGCCCAAGTATTGACTAAAATGGTCAATCTTTTTGTCACAGTGTGTTTACAATTTCTATTAGGTGAAAGCAAAAACATCTTTCGCAACTAATCACATACAACTTACATCGCATTTTTTCCAATATATTCATTGGAGCTAATGAATTACCATTTGAATGTCGCAAAACGCGAGAAAAGTGTTTCTTCATTTCGCATAAGATACAACAACCGTTTACTGGACCTAAAAATGAATATAGAGAAGAAATAAAAGTTCCTACAACTTAGAGCATACAATAATCTAATCATATTAAGTCAAAGATACTTGTTATTCGTATAATCCCATGTCGTCCGCGAACAAATTTAAATGCACTAGTACTCACAGCCATTATAGCCAGTATCTTTTTTATCGCCAAAATGCTCGATTCTGAATGTTGAATATGTATGTAATTTACAGACGTACGCAGATTTACGGAGCACCAGCTTACCAAAACGACCTGCTAACAGACATGTTGCTGGAATAGTTGAGGATACACATGCGTAATGTGTTATGTCACCATTTTTGCAGCTATATACAGGATGAATTTTGTTACAAAATGAGACCAACAACACCTATACAGCTCGAGCGGTTACGGAAAGTGCCGTTTCGACTATTGTAGGTGTCATAGGCCCATTAAAGATCCTTTTGACCCAAATACAATGTCCTAATTTTGTGTTGTGTCAAATAGTTTCTGGTGTCATTTCAGATGGAAATGGTATATACATGCTGATGAAGATGGTAAAGTCCATATGGCAAAGGGCAAAAACCATACCGGAACCTAAATTCCGGTTTCAAAATTTTGTTTGAAATTTTCCACATTTTTGCTTCATCTGTGGTCCAAACATATATAATATATATGTACCCAATGACCAAGTTCCAGTACAACCAACCAAAAGAACATATAACTCAGCAATTTGCCGTATGAAACGTATGTAAGGCGCGTAATGTCTGCAGGAATTTCTCATCTTTACCTACAGGAGTTTGTTAACAAAACAAAGTCGATGCTTGCAGCAGCTATTTTGTACATTCAGAAGTCTGCCAGGTATGTTTAACCGGTCCAACTCAATAACAGAGTATGGCTTACGTAGAAGTACTTAGCTTAAGCTTTGTTAACATAAATCACCTTAAATAAACGTCAAACACCAGCCACTGCGCTAGTAATCTTTGTACATCAGTCTGCATTGAAGTAAAGTAACGTTATCTGCAACGCAGTCAGAAACTACTTTTTTCAATGAACTGTATTTATTGAAACTGTGCGAGTAGTATCACAGTTTGTCATATTTATAGCATTCTGATTAGAAAGTTATCATCATTACCATCTAACTGACGGGCACTGTTTGCCCAACGCAAGCCTAAACAGCGTCTCTGACCACTGATTAGAAAGTTATCATCATTACCTTCTATTATTTTCTATTAGAACCATATAATCCAATAATTTCAAGTTTCTTACAGAAAAACATGCAACAAAGTATGTGTAGTAAAGGGAGGCGACTGGAGACAGAGCGAAAGTGTTTATTCTACACTCCATGCGGTGTAAAAATATTCAGTTTGACGGATTGTATCACAGGTGTTTAGTGGAAGGCATTTTTTGCTCTGGGTATCCCAAAACCGACATAATGAGCAATAAATAAACATTATTAGCTTCCTCAGCTCTTTAAAGTTTCAGCAAGGCAATAATACAATCAAAATACATTAAGTTTAATGTAAAAGTTATTTTTACTACATTTTAAGTCCACTGTGTGCCTTCATTCCGTTTTTCATCAGTGTTACTATGTATAAGTTTCGAAGACAAGGTTCGGGTTCCGGATCCGGTTTGAATCAACGGTTTCGGTTGCTGGTTTTGGTAAATTTCGGTTCCGGTTATTCCCTGATATATAGTTTTGCATGAAAAACGCAAAACTAAGAAAAACATGAAATGCATAAAATGTAATTACCAGACCCCCAGTTGACCTGGGGGCACAATCTTCCCCAGGTAACCCGTGGGCAAATGCCCCAGGTACTCCCGGTTAGAACTGAGAGAGCCCAAAGCACTCAGATGAAACCTTGATCCAGTGGAGAGGCCTGTCTAATTATATACCAAACTAATGATTTCATTTCATGTTTTTAAAAAGCAACCGCCCAATTTTTCATTCTACGAACACTAGTAATATAAGACCCAATCAAATTTAGAAATAACTGGAGCAGCTCCGCTTTCTAACAGCCTACAATCATCTGTATTTATGAAAAGAAAACAAAATTGGGATACAACACTAAGAGTTTCAAACTGTATTATTTTATGTAACACGATAGTGTGGAGCGACCATTATCATCGCTCACTTTTTATTCATATTGACGTTTCCAATACTTGTCTGTTGAACACGTTTGTTCAATGATAAATCGATACAACATAAATTTGATAGAACGCTTACATTTATGTTCGTCAGATAAAATGTAGTTGACCAGCGGTACTGTGTAAGCAAGAATTTGGAGAATACTATTTAGAAAACAAGTGTTTCCCAAATTCTTTAATCCAAACCCTGAAATATTAATAAGAAATACGGTTTTAGGAATGCAATTCATTTAGATGGAGTAGCTGAAGCAAGGACAGCGTCTGTGGTACATATTAGAATATTCGAATATCATGTCAATTGCACTGGTAGATGCACATTCAGAAATCTGTATTGGCAGTAGAAGAATTATATGTGTCTTTAAAGTCAACCTGATCAACGTCCTATTGAAAACGCACCATAAAGACTGGTGTAATACACGGAAGCTAACATGCTAAAACGCTGCTAAGAGAGTAAACACGTGATACCCTTGAATAATAACAATACTTAACGATTGTTTATTAATTATATATTTGCACATCTGGTACCGTAAATTGTGACAAAATATGGGTTCCCGTAATGGTATCACATGTATCACGTTGGAAAAATAAGAAAGCATAATAATTTTCAAGCAGGAAATTTAAATTTAAGCTAAACTTCTGGTTTCCGATTAATACTGCTTCTTGTTGAGAATATATAGTAGTAGAACTAAATGTCAAGAGCTTCTTCAAAAATACATTACACTAATAAAAGTTAAATGAGTAATACACAGGGTTATTTTTTGTGTTTTTCTTAGTGCAAAAACACAATGAAATTTGAAAACACACATAAATTTAAAAAAACACAAAATTTAGCACACCTGAACTGTTTAATAAAAAGGTAACAAAAAAAATTTTTTTAAACGCTGAATGGTTATAAACTGACCACGTTTATAACTGCGGAGCCAAAGTCTATAAATTCTGAAATATGAAATAATTAGTGCTAAATACTAGTAACACGTAAACGTGGGTGACGGAGGCATGGTGGTTAACAACGGCGTGAATAGTGCATACAGCTTGTGGAATTTCTAACATTTTTGGTAACAATAATAAGAGGAAGACATGAAAACGTCTAGTTATTTATACAGTAGAATGACAATACATCTATCAAGTTGTACCCATCAATGAAATTTAGTCCAAATAGGCCGAGTCATTCAAAAGTTATAACACACTTAATAATTTTTCACTCATTTTTAAGAGACTTTGCTTAATTTTAAGAGAATCTATAAAGGTAAGTAGATCACTCGTATGCAGTCTTTTAGAAAACGTGAAGGTACATGTTATGTCAAAAAATGACCGAGATAGCACGAACGGTTGTCGAGATATGATGAACTTAGGTTTCCCTAAGTCAATTTTAAGAGAATTTGCTTAATTTTTAAGGAAAGAGATGAAATACGTCAACCAGCTATATACAGCTGTTTAGAAAACGTGAAAATACATTTTATGTAAAAAAAATCGCCGAAATAGCACGAACGGTTGTCGAGATGCGGTGAAAAAGCTGAAAAAATGGCAAAAATCCCTAAGTTTGAGCAACATTTGCTTAATTTTGAGTACAAAGCAATTTTCGTAGAAAAAAGTACTCAATGAAAGGGCACTCCGCAAGAGAATATGCAACACGAAGAAAAAAAAATTTCTAAAATCGGCCCAGGCGTTCAACCTGCAGACCTGTCTGTGACAAACAAAAAAAAGTCACAGAGAAAATTGAAATTTTGCGTCTAGTATATTGATATATATAAAGTTAAATGTACGCCTCCGGCTGCGACTCGCCACCTTCGGTGGCTCGTCTTGCCTCCGTCAATAACTAATTGGTCCATTGTATAAATATATAATACATGCATTAATATAAAATTGCTAGAAGTATCATTGATTGACCTTCCCTGTAACGCTAAAATAGGGTATTTGGGTATTAACCGGGTTAATTAAAACACAGGTAAATTTCAAATAACACACATTATAGCACAGCATGAATTTTAAAAAAACCCTGGTAATACACATCAATCATGTTCCTAATAACCGCATATAAATTAGTATATGGGTGTCTGTCCCTATCAAAAATGTGCTGATAGTAAAAGGCACGCCAAGACCGACAACGACAGTTTGACATGTTTTGCATTGTAAAAGAATGAACTCTGTTGCAAATTCTATTGAAGATGCATTTTCTAGTTCTGCAGACACAGCGTATATACCTTGCGATATAATACGCGGCCTGTTTCACGGATTTAGCAAAAAATAATTTAACATTTCCTAAAGGCAGAATGTACGTTTTAGGGCTGGTCTTTACACGTACGTGATTTCACCATGATGAACTTGTGAATTCACGAAACCCATCACGCTGTCACCAACTTGGTAATTTCATATGTATGATTTGCTTTATTCTAAATTGTTGTTATTTTGTTTTAGATATTTTCATTTTGCTCTCCTTTCTCTTGCAATAGATGTCGAATAAAATTTGACCTCGGTTAACATAGCACAATGGATTGGCTTTTGTGATTTTTGTTGTCTGCGACTTGTTATGTACATAGTTTTGTAGAAACAAAACGTATTTACGACCGTGGTGACACTATTGTAGTTCGACCATATTAAACTTTCAATACGTATATTAGCAAGGATATTTATTTGTTTTTGCGATACCATAGTGAATTATACATTGCCGAAAATTTAGTAGATGGCCTTAGAAGAGCTAGTTAGAGATGGTCTATCATGATCTTAGAAGAGCTTTATCAACACACGCAAGCCATGCAATTATTCCTAAATCTTCGTTTTTCACCGCCTAAACACAAATCAGCCTCTGTCGACAACTCTGTCCTCTAAATAAAACATAATTTTTTTCTGACAACGAACTATCATGTTAACATAAAAATTACACTATATATAGTTTTAAGCATTCAAGTTTTACTCATTATGAATAAAATTTTATGCTGTGAAATAATTGCAGCCCATCGTGAACTGTAGATATGCAAACGCAAAATACTATGGTTTATAGCCAGAAAGCGCTTACGACGTATGCAAAAATGAATTTCGTATAAATAATTTCTTACCGATAGGAATTTTGACTAAATGTTGCATTTTAAGTTTCGAAGGATCATACAGAACAATACGTGGTGCAGGTACATCATTTAAACTGTCCGCATGGTGCCCGCCTTCTGTAGAACTTTTGAACTGTGCGACATCTTCTGGAATAAAATGCAAATATCAACCAGCTGTGTAGGATCTGGTTATAATTTTCTTTTTACGTTACCTGTTTATTTAAAACTTGTAACTGTCGTAAATATATTTTCACGGTTCAATATATGAGCACTAGATATTGTAGTATCTAACTTTCAAGAATATTATTCGGAAAATATATTAACTCTTCTGGTTTACCTATCTAGACTAATCTCATTCTGAACGGTATATACACATATTACTCCAATATTATATTAGCTTTTTTACGCTTACCCTTCGGTCAAGATTAAGGCTTAAACTTAGTCTAAATCTAAACCCAAAACTAGTATATATATTAATGCAGTAATATGTGTACCATTGAAATAGGATTACTGCAAGATAAGTACACTATAAGAGTGCCAAAGCATGAATTTAGCGAATAAATAAATCTAGAATTTAGTGTAACATGGGAGGTGCAAGTTATGTACTAATAATAGGCATTATATTTCTCACACTATGTAACATTTCCGCAATATTCTGTGTACTAACATTTACGCACCACTATCTTTATTATAAAGCACATATATATATATACATAAATTTAATTGTTTTACAATCTTGTGTACAACACTTATGTAAAATCTGCTGAAAATAAGCCCAGATCTTCAACCTCATCCTACAAGATTTAAAAAAGATAGCTGACCAAAAACTTACAACGTCTTAACCAAAAACAATATTTAATTTTTTGACGACTGAAATTGAATTCTAAAAATGATTTTATTCTATCTACCTCGAATTTGCTATGACAGAGAGAGCAGAATAAAATTATATACGTACAGTCACATAACTCGCATCTAACTCGAGTTGTCTAGAAATATACTACAGTTGTATCCATCCAACAATAGTAGATTTTACTCATTATGATAGTTGTTTATCATCGTTATATGATTATAATCTAATCTTACATGTTGCCGCTCTGAGTGTGGTAGCCGGGGCGGCGCAGGTCTTCCCAGGGTGATGCTGAAAAAAGTTGACGACATCCATCAACCTCGAGGCCTGGCACCCATTTTTGCCGATTTTACACCAATTCTTGCCTGATTTCACTATTTCTATTAAAATGTTCCGCGCGCCATCTGCGAAAGAACGGGGAGCAGACCAGGGCCTCTGGAGGGGACAGAGGTCTTAGGAGGCGCTACTCTCCTATTTGCTTAGGCATGTATGAAATGAATCTTGAATGAATGTATTTTTATTATATAAATACAATAACAGAATTATCATACCTTCCGAAATTTTATGGTGTTGAAAAGGGCCTGACCTATCATTGGCCTTGCGCGACCCTATAGGCACCCCTGACCCCTAAAATTTTCAATATAGCTTCGCCACGACGACAAATTTGGCTTCGCCATATTTTTTCCAATTTTTGCTAATTTTCCAAATTTTATGCTAAAATTGAGCCAGTTTTTCCTAATTTCGCCCAAATTTCTGGCAACGAATCAATATTTGCATAATTCATGACCTTGACCCCTCGTTACGACCTCTCCTTCCCCTTGTTAGATGACCTTAAGTCTCTGATCCCTCGCCTCACAGACTTTAAAACCCCATCCTAATAGCGTGAATACACGTACACGTTCCCGCTCACGAGGATAATTTAATTCTATACACTAATTTTCAATTTTAAGCGACTTTTTTAAAATTTACGTCAGATTGTATTTTAAGCTTTATTTATACCATCTCTCTAAGCACATTTTATAGTAACCAATGTATAATATATAGTAAACACCAGTTGCTCACTTTGCTCATTTTCATCCTTCTTCTTTGGTAACGGATGAACTAATACTATTCGTTTCGGAGGTTTTGTTGGTGTTAAAAGAGTATACTTCGATTTCAGTGATTGTGCTGCGGACTCATAAGCTTCTTTGGCTGGCACAAACTAAAAAATACGAAACATGTTTCGCTATCGTAAACTAAAAAGCGCTGTCAATAAAATCTGTCTACATTTGCACAACGAACGTTGCTTTGCTAATAGGTATATACTTGATAGATCAAAGTACTGATAAACATGCGCGTTGCTAAACAGCGTACAAGCTATACACTGGTGACGACTAAATGTATATAAATAGTCGTAGACTTAAATACGTATAACTGGTTTTAGAGACGATCGAAAATTGTTTGAACTTAAGCAGTGAAAAACATAATTATACTTCACCATTCACCCTGCCCTTCGTTCAGAAAAGTGTAGTAACGAATAATACAACAACGGCCGAAAAATATTTTAATTCGAAACTAGGCAGTAACATTATTAGCTTGTCTTATCGCCAATATGGTGAATTCTGAGTGTTGAATATGTAATTTACAGAGACGTATATTTAAAACTATATTGAGCATTAAATTACAAAACGAGCCACCGACCATGAGCCATGTTGCCCGACTAGTTTAGAAGATATATCCGATTACAAGTAACTCTTTCGAGATTGCAGAACGTAGTGAAGTACTTATATGTACACCTAAGCCTTTTGCGTGCGCAGCCAATCAGCTGCCGATAGCATACGTCGATATGCGATATGTCGATATCACACAATACCGGACAAGTTAGAACAAAACTAACACCATCAATACGTTTCCCATGCCCGAACCACCCCCCTCAAATGCAAGCTATTAGCCTCCCAGGACATCACAGTAAAATTAGTAATTTTGGGGCAAGAAGCGCTGGGGCGCAGTGCCCCCATACCCATGAAACTATGAGTCGCAAAGCAAAACCAACAGCGGCAATGATTTTGACCTCTAGCCCCGAACAATGGAGACGCCATACGCCTTACCCACCCTTGCAATGGAAGTGATAATAGCAGCAAACTATTTGAAGCTACATAAAGGATACCAAATGAGACCAAAAACACCCATATATATACCTCGACTGTTTGTGCAGATATTACCATTTTTTGTGTATTTTTGTCTCATGAGTCCTTTGAAAAACCATTTTAACCAAATTCTATATCCCAAAAGAACTGCATAGCAAAGCAATTCACTGTATTATAGATGCTTATTTGCTCTAGAAAATGAGCCCAAATTGACAAACATATCTACACCGGTTGTCGAGTTACAGTAAGGATATAATGTGATTTTTGGGCCTCGTCGCGACCTAACACGAGCTCACTTGGATGCTAATTGGGGGAAGATGTTAGAATCGGTCTTGGTTCGTACGTAACTAACGGGCGCAAGTTCAATTCTTTAAATGGGCAATTCCGCGAATCAATATCCCAAGCCAAAGTTGAATCATATGTGGCACAATAAAAATCAGTAACAAACACTGTCGCATTACACAGGCGTCACAATTAATAACAATTCTCCGCTTCGCTCGCTTTACTTATAATTCAACAAGCACCTTTAGCATTGAAAACACAAACGATGCCGTCTCTAGTTTGTCAACAATTGGTCGATGCGCTTATATTTTAATAGTAACGCCAAAACTTAGATGGTATAGGCATCAGGGAATAACCGGAACCGGAAACAGCAACCGGAAACGTCCATTTAAACAGGATTCGGAACCGGAACTTGGTTTTCGAAACTTATATATATGAAGGAAGAAATGAAGGTATATAGTGGATTTAAAATGAATTAAAAATAACTTTTAAATACATTAAACTTAATGTATTGCGATGTCATTATTGCCGTCCTGAAACATTAAGGAGACTGAGGAAGCTAATAATGTTTATTTATGGATCAGTATGTCGTGTTTTGCACACACAGAGCAATGAAATGACCTCCACTATACGGCCTTGTGTAAATTGCGTCAAGCTGTATGTGTTTCTAATGTATGGAGCGTAGACTAAACACTTTCTAATCTTTTAATTTGCTGATCAGTGATAAGAGACACTGTTTAGGATAGCGTTGTGCAAACAGTGCCCGTCAGTTAGATGATAACGATGATAGCTTTCTAATCAGAATGCTATGAATCAGACAAACTGTGATGCTGCTCGCACAGTTTCAATAAATACAGGTTATTGCCAAGAAAACAGTTTCTGGCTGCGTTGCAGATAACATTACTTTGCTTTAATGTAGACTGATTTACAAAATTTACAAGCGCACTGGCTCGTGCTTGAAACAATTTGTGCTAGCCAAGCATACACACTAAGTACTTCTACGTAATCCATACTCTGTTACCGAGTTGCACGGTTTAATTTGAACATGCCCTACACACTTTTGAATGTGTAAAATAGCTGCTAAAAGCATTGCCCTGGCTTTGTTTTGTTAACAAACTCCTGCAGCTTAAGATGAAAAATTCCTACTGAAATTATTTGCCCTACTTATGCTTCACACGGCAAATTGCTGAGATAATCTTTTCTTTTGCTTGGTTGTATTGGAACTTGATCATTGTGTTATGTATTACATATGTTTGGACCACAGATGAAGCAAAAACGTGGAAAATTACAAACAAAATTTTTTAAACCGAAATTCCGGTTCCGGTATGGTATTTGTCCATTGCCGGAACCGCAACTGAAGCACGATTTTCACCGGAACTGGAA
>JASANE010012019.1:0-15043 GCA_030248225.1 Trileptium ribeirensis | reverse complement strand
CTGGCTACATGCGTACGCCTTCATCGGCGTCATGAAAGTTAAATCGCTTCGCACTACACTCATGCTGGCTACATGTGTACGTCTTCATCGGCGTCATGAAAGTTAAATTGCTCGCACTATAATCATGCTGGCTACACGTGTACGCCTTCATCGGCGTCGTGAAAGTTAAATCACTTCGTACTACACTCATACTGGCTACATGTGTACGCCTTCATCGGCGTCATGAAAGTTAAATCGCTTCGCACTACACTCATGCTGGCTACATGCGTACGCCTTCATCGGCGTCATGAAAGTTAAATTGCTTCAAACTACACTCATGCTGGCTACATGTGTATGCCATCATCGGCGTCACGGAAGTTATATTGCTTCGCAATACACTCATGCTGGTGGCTACATGTGCACGCCGTAATTGGCGTCATGAAAGTTAAATTGCTTCGAACTACACTCATGCTGGCTACATGTACACGCCTTCATCGGCGTTATGACAGTTAAATTGCTTCGCACTATACTCATGCTGGCTACATGTGTACGCCTTCATCGGCGTCATGAAAGTTAAATCGCTTCGCACTACACTCATGCTGGCTACATGTGTACGCCTTCATCGGCGTCATGAAAGTTAAATTGCTTCGAACTACACTCATACTGGCTACATGTGTACGCCTTCATCGGCGTCATGAAAGTTAAATCGCTTCGCACTACACTCATGCTGGCTACATGTGTACGCCTTCATCGGCGTCATGAAAGTTAAATTGCTTCGCACTACACTCATGCTGGCTACATGTGTACGCCTTCATCGGCGTCATGAAAGTTATATTGTTTCGCACTACACTCATGCTGGCTACATGTGTACGCCTTCATCGGCGTCATGAAAGTTAAATCGCTTCACACTACACTCATGCTGGCTACATGTGTACGCCTTCATCGGCGTCATGATAGTTAAGTCGCTTCGCACTACACTCATGCTGGCTACATGTGTACGCCTTCATCGGCATCATGAAAGTTATACTGTTTCGCACTACACTCATGCTGGCTACATGTGTACGCTTTTATCGGCGTCATGAAAGATAAATCCCTTCACCCTACAGTCGTACTGGCTACACGTGTACGCCTTCATCGGCGTCGTGAATGTTAAATCACTTCGTACTACACTCTTGCTGGCTACATATGTACGCCTTCACCGCCGTCATGAAAGTTAAATCGCTTCGCACTACAGTCATGCTGGCTACATGTGTACGCCTTCATCGGCGTCATGAAAGTTAAATCGCTTCGCACTACACTCATGCTGGCTATATGCGTACGCCTTCATCGGCGTTATAGCAGTTAAATTGCTTCGCACTACACTCATGCTGGCTACATGCGTACGCCTTCATCGGCGTCATGAAAGTTAAATTGCTTCGCACTACACTCAAGCTGGCTACATGTGTACGCCTTCATCGGCGTCATGAAAGTTAAATCACTTCGCACTTCACTGATGCTGGCTACATGTGTACGCCTTCATCGGCGTCATGATAGTTAAGTCGCTTCGCACTACACTCATGCTGGCTACATGCGTACGCCTTCATCGGCGTTATGACAGTTAAATTGCTTCGCACTATACTCATGCTGGCTACATGTGTACACCTTCATCGGCGTTATGACAGTTAAATTGCTTCGCACTATACTCATGCTGGCTACATGTGTACGCCTTCATCGGCGTCATGAAAGTTAAATCGCTTCGCACTACACTCATGCTGGCTACATGTGTACGCTTTTATCGGCGTCATGAAAGATAAGTCGCTTCACCCTACAGTCGTACTGGCTACACGTGTACGCCTTCATCGGCGTCGTGAAAGTTAAATCACTTCGCACTACACTCATGCTGGCTACATGTGTACGCTTTTATCGGCGTCATGAAAGATAAGTCGCTTCACCCTACAGTCGTACTGGCTACACGTGTACGCCTTCATCGGCGTCGTGAAAGTTAAATCACTCCTACTGGCTATGTTCGCTATCGGCGTCATGAAAGTTAAATTGCTTCGAACTACACTCATACTGGCTACATGTGTACGCCTTCATCGGCGTCATGAAAGTTAAATCGCTTCGCACTACACTCATGCTGGCTACATGCGTACGCCTTCATCGACGTCATAAAAGTTAAATTGCTTCGAACTACACTCATACTGACTACATGTGTACGTCTTCATCGGCGTCATGAAAGTTAAATCGCTTCGCACTACACTCATGCTGGCTACATGCGTACGCCTTCATCGGCGTCATAAAAGTTAAATTGCTTCGCACTACACTCTACATGCGTACGCCTTCATCGGCGTCATGAAAGTTAAATTGCTTCGCACTACACTCATGCTGGCTACATGTGTACGCCTTCATCGGCGTCATGAAAGTTAAATCACTTCGCACTCCACTGATGCTAGCTACATGTGTACGCCTTCATCGGCGTCATGATAGTTAAGTCGCTTCGCACTACACTCATGTTGGCTACATGTGTACGCCTTCGTCGGCATCATGAAAGTTATATTGTTCAGCACTACACTCATGCTGGCTACATGTGTACGCCTTCATCGGCGTCATGAAAGTTAAATCGCTTCACACTACACTCATGCTGGCTACATGTGTACGCCTTCATCGGCGTCATGAAAGTTAAATCACTTCGCACTACACTCATGCTGGCTACATGTGTACGCCTTCATCGGCATCATGAAAGTTATATTGCTTCGCACTACACTCATGCTGGCTACATGTGTACGCCTTCATCGGCATCATGAAAGTTATACTGTTTCGCACTACACTCATGCTGGCTAGATGTGTACGCTTTTATCGGCGTCATGAAAGATAAATCCCTTCACCCTACAGTCGTACTGGCTACACGTGTACGCCTTCATCGGCGTCGTGAAAGTTAAATCACTTCGTACTGCACTCATGCTGGCTACATGTGTACGCCTTCATCGGCGTCATGAAAGTTAAATCGCTTCGCACTACACTCATGCTGGCTACATGTGTACGTCTTCATCGGCGTCACCTATTAGTCAGGATGCAGCAAATATTAGTGTTTCGCGTTTGTAAAAATTTTAAACAAGTAATATTTAAATCGAGGTAGTACGACCATACATGGTCAGCAAACTTTACGTTCAAGTGTGAAACGACAGTAAAACTAAATTAGGTTTGAGGTTGAATAAAAGTTTATTTTACCTTTAAGCTAAACCAGATACCAGATATGTATCAGAGTAATTGAAAGGTTTTAAAATGTGCTAAAGTGCTACGCAATACGACAACTTTAGCCTTACAACCCTACATGACAAGTGTTTAAACAGAATTTTAGGCATGTATGAGATTATAAATCCATTCTCGGGTTGAGATTCTAACAAATTATGCTAAAACATTACATTTTTATAGCCTAATGTTGCTGCTTATGTTCTTCTGCATTTCATGCAAGGTTTTTTCGAATGAGATCTATTGGTGCAATAGGTTTAATGTTTGATAACCTTCATTGTAAAATCATAGAACGAAATAGCCTGGACATTTTGAATCCTTATGCCACAACAGCATATTTGAGGTAAATTTGCTGGAAAACAGATTTGCATCGTTTTATCATACATGCCGGCAGTGGGGGGTAGGGGGGGGTTACCCCCCCTGAGGTCCGGACCCCCCCCCCCGAGGCCGAAAGGCCAGGGGGGGTTACCCCCCCTGGGGGTGCGCAGCCTCCCCCGGGCCGAAAGGCCAGGCTGGTTTTACCGCCCTTGGGGGTGCGCAGCACCCCCTCCCCTGAGGGTGACTTGACCGCTGTCCGAGTTTTAAAGCTTGACCTTAGTGCAAAAACTTGCGCAAATTGTGCCTGCTTGTTGCTAGTGGTGCATATGCAGCATAAATTTGTGGAAAGCTTTTTGTTGACGACGTCATTCCCTGAAATAAAAGTTAACCGAAATACTTATTTATATACTAACTAGATTTAGACATTGAATGTCTGCTATGGTCCACGGTGTATTAACCACGAACTCAGCACTAAAATAGCACTGGAACACTCCATCACCGTAGGATTCGCACCCGATAGCTCAGCAGACAAAAGCCACGGGCGAGCTTTCTTATGCCACAGACCCATACCACATCAAATTGCTCAATTTTTACTTAGTTGTCATTTCATTTGTTTCTGAATTTGAGAGATTTCCTAGGTGAGAGATCAGTGATTGCTCAAATAATTAACAATTACAATACAAATTATACATGCACAGGGACGAAAACCATGCACGGCTGCGAGGACCAAAAAAAAGGTCCTCACGAGACCGACCCCCCCGAGACAAATTTGGCCGGCCAGGGGGGTTACGCCCCCCTGGGATGGCCGCGACCCCACCCCGTGGGGGCCTCTACGCCTCCCTGGCATGACCGACCGTCGGCATGTATGGTTTTATTCTTCGCAGTAATTGGCAACTGGACTGAAACATGTCACACCAAGGTACTCTCGAAAGGCCACACCGCAATGCATGTCATGCTGGTTTCGATATATTAACCCTATATGAGACATGCACTAAGCCTAAGTAGGTGACTATCGCTCCCCGAACCTCCGCTCTAGCTGATCCATAATCCATGAGAAGATCTATTTGTTAGAATAATCGGATTAGTGGATCAGTTGTAAAAAGTCAATATTATCTTGAAGTTGGAAAGAAAAAACCGATAACGCTGCTTCGATTAATGTAGATGCTATGCAAAAGAAGCACTCCCAACTCTTTTTTCATTGACTAACACGAAAACTCGAATGATGGATAGAATATGATGGATAAAATATAGTAAATCCAAGTTACCAACTCCCACAACTTCTCAAGAGCTTGCGGAGACTCTCCTTTATTTATGTGACGAATTCGTAAAGGAGTTACCACTTTACCTACAGAGGCTTGGCGAAATATTGCAAAATATTAAGCAGTTTCAGTTAACTAGATGCTTGGCTGGGACCGCTGGGGTTAAGGACATAACTTCTACAAGCAATCAGTTACCAAATCCCACAACTTCTGAAGAGCTTGCGGAGACTCTCCTTTATTTATGTTACGAATTGGTAAACAAATTCAAACAAATTCTCCAAACTAATATTTGTGGCCGGCATATAAACGTACGTGATGACCTTGATGCAGAAAGATTATATGGAAAAATTATTCGTAAATAATTGCAATTTTAATTAACTTACAAAGCTTTAATGATCTTTTAATAGTTTTTTGAACCACCGGTGTTATAATGAAATTGTACAAATCGCAGATTAAAAAACTACCGCTTTGTCCTTTTTTGCTTTCCGAGTCAAATACCCGCTTTTTCGCATGACTAACCGAGATTGCCACGGACAGATGCATCGGTAACAAAAGCTATATAAAAGCCACAAATCTACAAACTGCAATTTCCGAGAATAATATTTATTTATTAAATGCTTTGCAGTCCGTCCTATTTTCGACAAAGTGTAAAAATTAAAGCGTGCAAATAAACCGTGTCAAGATTAGTCGTCTACGCTCAAAATACTCTATGTGAAATTTTAAAGAAATTTCTTTGAATTTTGCACCACCAGATATTCTTTTAAAATTCAAAGAAATATTCCTTGAAATTTCAAAATATTATCTTTGGAATTTCAAGGATAGTAATTTTTAAAAAGATAATTCTTTGAAATTTCAAGTATATAATGTTTCATTGAATTTTAAAAGAATATTTGGTGGTGCAAAATTCAAAGAAATTTCTTTTAAATTTCACAGAAACCTATTTTCAGTGTACTGTTTGATATAATTTTCATAAAATCATTAGACGGTCGAACAAACGACCGTAACAACTTTACATGAACTTCGGTAATTTGATTGTTGTTGTCCAACATTCTACGAATGTGAGGCTAAACAGCGGTACAACGTATTTATGCATCACTTAGCTTAACATGTGAACAGCAGGACCGGATTTTGTCACAGTTTGTCGCGGCTCTAAAGCCAAACCTGTATAACCGGAATAATAGCCATTATGACACTTTTGGGCGGAGTCAGGCCCTATAGATATATTAGCTAAATAAAAAAACTGTCACAAAGGCAATAATCGGCTCTAAATGCCCAAAATATACGACAATTGAAAGTCTCGAAAAAATGGAAATTAGTGATTCACATGGTTGTATAGTCGTGAAACATCCTTCTAGTTACAATAGTATAGTTTTCATGAGAGAAAGAGCTTGTTTACAGAGCTACTAGGTTGCCTTTAAAAAGGCGGCTAAGCAAAAATTTGGAAAATAGTGATATTTACATATTTGTTTTACCTTTTTATGCGGATTACTAAGTATTTGCCTTTTTAGGTATAGAGCTAATTATTTACTCTGTAACACAATCCGCTAAACTGAACGTAATAAATATGTATTCAGTAGTCCGTCACGGCTATCAAAGCCTGACACACAGACGCTCCCGTCTACTACAAGCGTACTAGTATAGCTTAGCTATTTATTTTATGTATGAAACGCCGGATTTGGCTGTACCTTTTTGTAACTCATTAAAATTGGCTTCGTGGCAGAACTCGGCTCTAGGTGCACACATCTTAAAGTAAATAATGCATCATGCCTTGAACTTCATATAGCTACCGAACAAACATCGTCCTAAGTGACTCCAAACACAAGCGTAATGGTGAGAAATATTCAAATACAAAATTAAACAATTGAAAATGTTAGAGAAGCTATAGCAAAATTTCGACATTTTTTCTTCACCTGGATAAAGCAAAAATTGTAAAAAAATATTAAAATGCATTTTTATAATGTATTTTTTGCACAACAGCAATGGAGCTAATCATTTTTGCTTGGTCAAAAAATCGTATTTACTATTTTACTATGCTATTTAAAGCGCGGACGTTCAGCAAGAGCACACAAAACGGACAGGGGTAGGCGTCGGCCGGCGCGAGGAATTTTACAAGGAAACAACGTTTTGATTATCCTGAGTTCGACTCCTGTTTTCGACGAAATGTCCCACCTAAACAATTTTTGCCACATTAATGATCTGGTCACTGAGGCGCTTATTTCGCGCACAACACGGTACCAATTGCATAACTAGTTTGCTTTTTTTTAAATTCAGTAAAAAAAGAAAAAATTACTGATAAATTGATAGTGCTCATTGCGTATTTGCAAACAGTTGCTTTCAATTTTTTAGTAGCACTGTACAGTTGGGTAAGGAAAGCTTTACGCTGTGCCACTGAACTGCTATGATGCCTAAAATGCATTATTTAGCTGATGGGTATAGCGCGTGAACGAGCGTGTCAAAGTAAGTCCCTAAATTTTTTTCATTATGAATTGCGTTTAGCCTTCGGTACATAAAATGTTAAAAGTATTTTTCTGTAATATATTTTTTCCTGTCTCTAGTTTTAGACTCGAAATCAAGCCGAACTTTGTTGTTACGTTCTAGGTTGCGGTAACTGCTGACGAGATCTGATGCAAATATTAAAAATACAGGCATTGTGGAATTGCTACACTCTCAGGCTTAATATAGTTTCGCTCTGTAATACGATAAGCGTTAGTGATTTAACGCAAAATTTATTAACACCAATCATCGAATCATTGCACGTGGAGGCCTAATGTCTTCACAATAATCCCTTTGACAACGAAAACGGTAGCGAAAACTATCAAATTCGCACCAAATTCGCGTGAGTATTGCTGTTATAACATGAGGCGTTTGGTTTAAATTTACACACAGCGTACACCTTTAAGCTGTGCATTGTGGCATAAATATTCTATCAACGTCGTCAAAAGTGCCGAATAAAAATCCAAGACTAATAATGTGGCCAAAAATTCTGGTGTATGTTTTCCGCTGTTATCGGTTAATTACTCTCGAATGGTCAATTATATATGGTGTAAGTTTTTTTGTTGTGCGATGATCTAAAAAGTTTCACATAAATGAACTTTTAAAATTTAAAAAAATATGTACGTTTAAAACCTAAAATTCAAGCATATATATGTAACAGGACCGTTCCGGCCCCGTTACGAGTGTTTTCAGGATTCCCTCACCCAAAATTGTATTGGAACTCGCTGGCACTGGATCACGCTCGTACATAATGCATGCCGCATTTCAACTATAAATCGTTGCATAAAAATGTCATATTTTACCATTGAATCATCTTAACCATAAATCGTTGCATAAAAATGTCATATTTTACCATTGAATCGTTTGTACAAAAATGTCATATTTTACCATTGAACCATGTTAACCATGAATCGTTTGTATAAAAATGTCATATTTGACCATTGAATCATTTTAACCATGAATCGTTTGTATAAAAATGTCATATTTTACCATTGAACCATTTTGACCATGAATCGTTTGTATAAAAATTGTCATATTTTACCATTGAATCATTTTAACCATGAATCGTTTGTATGAAAATGTCATATTTTACTATTGAACCATTTTGGCCATGAATCGTTTGTATAAAAATTGTCATATTTTACCGTTGAATCATTTTAACCATGAATCGTTTGTATAAAAATGTTATATTTTACCATTGAACCATTTTGACCATGAATCGTTTGTATAAAAAAATGTTATATTTTACCATTAAATCATTCTAACCATATCTCGTTGGTGTAAAAATGTCATATTTTACCATTGACTCACTTTAACCATAAATCGTTTGTACAAAAATATCATGCTTTTCCATTGAATCGTCATATTGAATCGTCTTAACCATGTATCGTTCTCCGTGCATAATTTGTTATATGGTACTGACTTCTCGCCGGGACGAGTGTTATGAGTTGAACGAACTAGGGAAAAGTAAACTGCCTCAACCGACTTGTAAGACTGGATATGGAGCCCCCAAACCGATGGAAACTGGAAATTAGGTTGAAACCCAACCAGCAGATATTATATGCTAAAGTTTTGACGGTTATGACCATCCGGGAATAGGAGGACATGGCTGCACGTTCAAATTAACAAGTTTATTTAAACAAAACTCAAAAATATCAAACTTACGTGGTTTTAGCTATTTACTAAGCCATGGTCAAGAGAAATCACAATTAGCAACCAACTAAATTCACACGTAGGGTAGCTTTCGAGCTTACAAGGGATGACGGATACCGGGCTACTGTGTTGGCCCGTACCCATCTACTGTGGTATTATCCTGGGAATAACCGGAACATGCTAGTAGAACATTTTGAGGACTATAGTGGAACACCAAAATCGCCCCGGACAACGCTTGAACTTCGCTTGTAACGTGTAGCGACAATCGCTACTTACGCTAAGTTGGATTGTCAACGCGGAATCCGTACTGTTACCTTCCATATATTTAGGACATACGATATATAAAATATGTATATATGTGTGTGTTCCCCTTGGGCGACTCTTTCAGGTAAAATCGCCTCGTTTACTTAGGCCCGTTGTAGTATGCGACTAATGCAAGCCCCCCACCTTCCGACATCCTCGTGGTCCTACCCCACCGTTAAACCGGTTCATGCGACCTCTCGTTTTGTTCATAATGACTAGTTGAGTCCAACGACGTGCGCCAGACTTCCATCCGAGTCCCCACTGACTCGCTGTAGTCACTCAAAGGTGCCTTGAACGCTGCTACCAGCCACTGATGGGCACCGATAATTCGAGATTTTT
Organism: Trileptium ribeirensis; assembly: GCA_030248225.1. Lineage (NCBI taxonomy): Eukaryota > Metazoa > Nematoda > Enoplea > Enoplida > Thoracostomopsidae > Trileptium > Trileptium ribeirensis. The sequence continues at coordinate 5,471 of JASANE010012019.1, read as the reverse complement.
CTCTCAACTTCAAAATGGGCGAGCCGCTCCTCATTGGATTCTCAAAAGACATCTCAAAAAATACCCGGCGGGTCACGATCCGCCGCCCCGTTAACTCGGAATAACCGGCGAAAGCGCCCCTACCGTAGTCGCTACTCTCTCTAATCGCTGTAATTTTAGTACCATTTTCACCCTTGCCGCCCCGGTAGCGACATCACCCCTCATTCGAATCGCCGTGTAACGGTGAGTCCAACGATACCCGTTGGGCGTCGCTCCGCCCAACCGTAAAACGCAGGAGAGCCCTCTAAAGCTCCCCATACTTATCTATATAGGAACCCATGGGTGGGTTCCGACCCGCTATTACGATTTCGCCCCTCATATTTGGTACCGATCGATTCCATTCTTCGGCCTGGGACCGAATCTAACCCCAGCCCCTCGAAAATCCCCCGGGATTCCCCTTGTCCCGCTTCCCTTCACTCGCCCGCTTCGTGACCTCACTGTCTTTCGTCTCGTTGTCCTCGCTCTCTTTAACCGACACTTTTGATCGGTGGTTTTTGTTGTTGTTGTTGGTGTGTTGTGCGTGTGTGTTTATCCTGAGCGACCTTTCTGTCGCTCAGGACGCCAACATGTCTAATGTGTATTGTGTGTGTTTGTGTATGTGTTCGTGTGTCTTCTATGAGTATTTTATAGATAGATCTATGCATATATGTAAGTATATATACATATATATATATATATATATATATATATATATATTATGTACATAAGCACACAGAAAAACGGATGGACGAGGACACCACGTACTAATAGACGTTAAAATTGAAAGTTTTACGGACGGACAAAATACGGACGGTTAGGACGAACGGGGGGCGACTTTAGGACCCTCGCGCGGACCCTAGGGGCCTTGGAGCAGGGTCCCTGATCAGCTAGGAATGCGTTGGGGTTTGCCCCGTCTCTGACCTCGAGACGGACATTTTCCCGTTGCAGGTTCCCCCCCGGCGGGGCTTTGAAACATAGGCATTCGCATGAATATTTCAAATAAGCTCGATTTTTTTCGATGTTTTTGGATGTCCTCATGAGCGAGGGTCATCTTAAAAGCAGAATTCAGGCGGCAAGTCGAGAACCACAAAGGCTGAGCCGATCATCGCTGAGTTAGGACGGGTTGGGAAGATCAAACAATCAAAAGTCGAACAGATTGTCACGCTAATTGGGGCTGAAGAAGGAAATTGCTTGACCCGAAAGTACTGGCAATAGTTTGAACTAAGCTGGGACCGGAAGCCGTTTAAACGTTGTGAGCTTAGGATCCGATTTCGCTGGGCATCCGGCGATAATGACGGGAAATTGGGACTTCAGAGTTTACTTTTCTCGAGAAAATTTGGACAAAACCACAGATGGTAAACTTCCGAGTACTCGGAGGGTTCAAATTTGATGTCGGCAAATTAATTGAAGCCGACTCTCTAAAGACATCGACGGTTTACGGTAGCCGTCACAATTTGAATTTCTGGAAGTGTCCCCAATTGGACACCGAGCAAAAACCCCAAAAAGTGGGCGTCAAGAAATCGCCAACGATTGGACGGCGACAAAATCGCCATTCTAACATACAGGCAGAAAATTCGAGGCGACGACCAACGCGTCGACTAGTGGAATCAGTTCGACTTCGGCAGCGCGGAGTTCGGTCGACTTTACTGACCGGCTCCGACGCATTTTCTTTATTGTTTTAACTATTGGTTTTTGCACTTTCCTGTGTTTACGATCCTTTTGCGTTTACGATTGGATTCGACAGCCGGAGGACCCGCCTGGACCACTTCGGCCTTGCGGAAGGGGACTGGCCTTTCCAGTCCCGGATCAACTATTGTAAGTCAGGAGAACCGAGCCCATGGGGTTTAGTTTCCCAGCATGTAACAGTGACAGACAATTCGCCAAGCGAAAGTTTGCTTGATAGTAGCACGAACCTTCTCCTTGTAGGGTAACTTGACGGTGATCATCGAGCGCCTGCTTTCCCACTGATCAGCTACGCTGTTTGTATTGCGTGACTAACCTTCCTGCGTCGAGTCCCGTTTTAGCCGCTTTAGGGATTGCACGGAATTGCTGTAGAGCATAGGACAAATAGCCGAAGTCCGTCTGATTCCCCGTGGTCTTAGATAGGGCACATCGAAATGGAGGCTTCTCGTCCACGTTTTTACATGACTTGCTTCTTGTGAGTTAGGGTTATCGATTATTCCTGAGCCGACCACGGTATAAAATTTTCTTGAACGTGCATACCACTGAAATAGGGACCTGCTCAAAGCTTTGTTGTTTTGGTTTCCAAATTTGTAGTTTACTTGATCGTTAAACGTCCATGCCGCGTTTGGGCTTGAACAGAAACGTAGATTAGGGACGGGGGATTAGCCTCCGTCGGGCTTTAGGAGGCCCTCAAAATTTCATCTATGCTATTGAGTTAAGAAAATTTGGGAACTCAAAAGACTAAACAAATTTTAGGTAATGTATCTTGAGCTTAAGGTGTTTGCTGTTTACGTGGCAATGTTGTCTAGGGATCATTTCGGTTTAATTGCTTGACTTTGACTTTAGGGCATTTAGACGAATTTGGTGGTATCTCAGTCGAATGCAAATTTCATTAGGACGGCTGACCGAAGCGATGCTAGAACAATTACACCCGCCCCGAAAGAACATGATAAACGGCTGGCGGGACGATGCCCTAGCCATCCAAAAATTCCAGCAGACCTATTTGGTGCCGCGTGCAAACAGTTTCTAATTAGAACGCCGCACTTGCACCCCAAAAAACTACTCTACTAGAACGATCAAATTTACGAGTGTTCACTATAGCATGGTGGCATGGTCTTCTCTCGGGACCAATGTCCAAAAAAATTAAACATAGTTAAATACGCTGACCACAAGCCCGAGCGTCATGATTAGTTAGTGTCCGTGCGGGAGAAACACTTCAAGTCCCCGTCGCCCTAAATTGAAAAATTCATTCCGTACTACGTATGCCCAGATACGGTTCTCTTTCCGCAGTTTCAGTGCTTGCCTTTTATTTACCAGCATCATGAGTTGATCCTGCACGGGGAATTCAAGCCCGCTGCAGAATTATACATCTTAACCATTCAGCCACAGAGACTTAGAGACATCGACTATTAAGGCGATGATAACTCAACTATCAACGGCATAGTTGAGACACTGCGACAACGTAGTGCATTAAGGCAATAGGATGAGCGTTAGGGAGAGGCCAAGAAAGAACAAACCAACAGAAAGAAAAGACGCAGACGCGTCGAGGGCCGACAACCCCGTGCCCCGTTGTTTCGAAAATGACCCTAAGGTTAGGAAATAAGATCGGCAGGGCGCATACAGCCCGTCTGTCTTGCTCACACCGTGCCTACTACAGCATTGGCCAAGGAATCGGGATAAACGACAAAATAACCAGGCTCGCCCCTGGGGCGGCCCAGAGAGCGTTCGGGAAATCCCCTAGAGCCGTTTTCGCGTTACAACCGACCCCTACCGCACATAATTTACCGAATTACTCCACCCCCACCCTCTCTCGTTCGGTCAGTTGTGCTATCGATAGGTAAAGTCAACCGAGATGATGACACGACTCAGTCCGTAGGCATAACTATCGGAGCTATTATGAGTAACGACCCGTCCGCACTTCCCTAAGCAGTGCTTGAGTAGAGCTCGCATAGTCTAGTCGTATCGCTATTATGCCTAGTCTAGTGTTACTTGCCGTGACCGTAGAGGATAGTCATTTAGGATGACACGCGTTAATTAGCGTTTTCTGAAGCACACTAGGGCCCCTGCTTATTGTGTTGCATAGCTGATTCGTTCGCCGACATTGAGCTGAAGCAGGGATAACCGCCCCTAGCCCGTAATATGCGGATCGCTGCACGCTTAGCCCCCATTTCCTTTTCCATTGCCGCTCGCCTCCCTCCTTCTTAGTCTACAGTATCGAAGCGACTATACCGAAGCACTATTGAGCCTTTTTCCAATCTGACACAATCCGTCGACCTCGATAACTGAGCAGGAACACTCGTCCCCTGATAAATATTGATTAGCACAATAAACATTGTATCTTTGACATTGTGTCCGGACTTGATTTACTCCGAGGTGCCAGGAATTTTTCTAATTTGTCCACACGGACGGGCAGGCGCTGCTCGCCATGGCTTGTGTGCGAGAATGTCACAAGCACTGGCGCTAGGAATTTTTCTGATTTGTCCACACGGACGGGCAGGCGCTGATCGCCATGGCTTGTGTGCGAGAATGTCACAAGCACTGGCGTGAAGTGGCCTTCTAGCTTAATTATTTCGTTTCACTACCGCGGAACTAAGGAATAAAATACCATGAGTACACCAGCAAAATTTAACTCGTTTCCGACATTTACTTAAAATTCATCAAGGACATACGCCGTTCTAATGAGTTAGCACTTCTACTGGTCCAGGGACCAGCACACTCGCATAGTGTTTATTAATGAAGCAGGCCACGCCATTGATCATCCGACATTAAACACTCAGGGCTTGTCGGAACCCTGTGGGGGCCACATAGGCTACAATGCTCTAGCACGGAGCATATCAAGATCTTAATTAGGCAATCAACTTGAGCCTCAAATTTCTAAGGACATTTTCAACTTTTATTCTAATATTTAAAACAACTAATTAGAACCAAACAACTTTCGATGAGTCTAAGATAGGGAATAGTGTCTAGGCTCCATCACCTGTGAGCAGGTGTCGGTGCTAGCCTCCCTGGAGGACCTCGGAAATCATACTAGAAACTAGACACGTGCGCAACCAATCGGTCGGGGTCCGAACACACCCCGTGAAGCGCGCCTGCGGCCTGCTAAGCTCCGTAGCTTCTTGGGTCTGACCAAGAAGGGGTCAAAATTTTAGCATCCACGGTCCGCCCTTGAGGTTACGATAGCCGGGGTCGTATGGGCATGGTGTTAGGAAGTTGCGCCATGCAGCTGCGTCACCGTTATTACATATATAATATATCGCTAAATACTAGGTAGCTTTTTGGCTCTGTTGTGCTACTTAATTTATTTAGGCATAATCATTCTTAAAATGATAGTTAATCCGATAAATAGAAATATTATTTATGGACTGTACTGGTTAGCCAATATTTTAACGTATAAAATACCACTAATCCCGACAGTTTCAGCGCAGTATGTGATATTAAAAGAAATAGAATGTAAATATTTAACAGATATAGAATAACACATTTTTACAGTGGTCCCGCTACGATTTCACAGTAGGAGGCTCCGCATTGCACTGTGAGGCACATCGTCCATAGAAGAGTAAGTGGTTGTTCCCTCTTCATCGCGCCGCACCTCAATCCCCTAACCTTCCCCGGGCGCCGCTTGCTCACGGAAAATTTTGGAAAACCAGGCAAAACATGGGATAAAATTGATAAAAACCGTTAAAATTGACAAAATTTTCAGAAAATAGCTGGGAGCGCAGCATTGTCACTAAGGGTGGTGGCCGTTGCGTGCTTGCGTTAAGGTCCCACAA
>JASANE010012018.1:0-12328 GCA_030248225.1 Trileptium ribeirensis | reverse complement strand
GTATTAATTTAATTTTTTCTTATAATTTTCTCCAGGTATCGGTTGGAAATTATAAAAAAATGTGTAATATAAGTGACACCAGGTATTGGTACTTGCTTAAATAATATGAACAAAAGGAATTAGCTAGAATACCTATACAGTAAAAAACATCCGTGGCCAAAAATAGTAAATTTTTGAGTAAATTAAGATAACGTAAAGCTTAATTTGACACCTTAATAGTGACGCCGAATTAATTTTTCACCAGGCATTGGTAAAAAAATAAAAGTACAATATTTATTAAAAAAATGAAACTAATATGACAGTTGTAGCCAATTAATGGTGAAATTTATCAATAAATCAGTGTGAATACTTCTTTCTTCTTTTCGGATTAACGTCCGTGTTCCAGACGATTCTGGGTTGGACGATTGTTTCCTCTGATAGCTCTTCTCCACACAGGTCGGTTCGAAACAAGGTCAGTGTTCACGCCAAGTTCGTTGCAGTCTTCGGTCACAGATTGGAGCCAAGTCTTTTTCGGTCGCCCTTTTGGAACGGCTCCTTCAACAACAAACGACGTCGATCGTTTGTTGATCGAATACGTTAAGAAAAAATGATTTTTCAACAATATAGCGTGAAATCAAAATATTGACAATGCGTGTGCCACAATAGCATACAATTAATTGAAAGCGTACGTCACAATAACTAATTTAATACTTAATTAAGTAAAATGAGTGCCGATAAATCGGTCGTAACAAAAATTAGACAGCGCAGTGCAATAAGGCTTAATGTAAATAAAGAACTAGACTGCACTAATGATATGCTAGCTTCTAACGATACAAATGACATTGAAGCATTACAAAATAGCAGTGTAAAATTAACTGACTGTAGAAGTAGACTACCAATCCTAGATTTTGACATAGCAGTGACAATCGAAGATGAGAATAAGGGTGTCGAAGATGCACAAAATGCAGCTGATCTTGACTATAAGATACTTAGTGCGATCGTGGCTGTATCCACGAAAATAGAAGCGTGGAAGACAGCCGCAGAAGTCAACAGATCAGATCCCGCTTTGAATGTGTCGCAACTATCCGGGTTAGATCGGAAGTCCAATGTGAAGTTGCCAAGGTTGCATCTACCGAAATTTAGCGGTGATCCGTTGAGCTGGTCCGTATTCTGGGAAAGCTATCAGAGTGCGGTCCACGAGAATGATAGCCTTACTGACGTTGACAAGTTCAATTTTTTGAAAATCTTTGTCGTAGGCGAAGCCCAACGCTTGATCGCTGGATACTCAATGACCGCAGGCAACTACAGTTCGGCGATCGAAGTTTTGCGCGAAAGATATGGTAACAAGCAGCTTGCCGTTTTCGCCCACTTTGAGGCAATGCTTGCTCTTCGTGTGGCGAACCACGATATCAAAAAGCTACAACAAATTTGCGATGACTGTGAAAGACATATTCGCAGTTTGGTATCCTTAGGACTCGCTGAGGAAACGTTTGCCAAAGTGTTCACACCAATCATCTTGTCAAAATTGCCCACATATGTGAAGACGGAATTGCATCGTCGAAATGGTTCCATCCCGTGGGAGTTGTCGAATCTTAGGAAATGGTTGAAAGAAGAGATTCGAGCTCGTGATTTTAGCCAACGATGCTTCAACGGCCAGGCTGCAACTTCAACTGAAGATAACAACAAATCCAAAAAACCACCATTTAAATACTATTGCTTGCAATTTATAACTTGATGTACCAGCTCTAAAAGCCATGTGCGCGTAATATTTGTATCGCTTCAATAACATGTTTTGGGTAAGCAACGGTGTCCAAATCCTATCACTCTTTCCCACTCAAATTAGCCAAAGTTTTGCCAATAATTTAACGATCAGTTTTCGAAAAGTGGATACATTCGACTCAAAATTTTAACGTAAATTCATGGTTATACGATGTGCTGTTACAGCTCATAAACATTACACATGCTACGTTTTGGTGATTTAATATCAAAATCCACCTTCTGACAACATCGAAGTCAATCGAACCATTAACTAATTTAGTGGCCATTGCCTTGCCACACGCGCTGACAAACAATATTACGATGGTGACTCTGATAAAGAAGTTTTGCAAAACAATATATGAAAGCATCTATATTCCACAGGGTGATTGGCCATACAGAGAATATTATTTACCGTTCTTGGTATACTTGTTAACGCTTAAGTGTTACAAACATTTATTTCAACAAACGTTATGTAAGTGATGAAAGTTAACCAATTCACATAATGTATGTTGGCCCTCGGAATGTTAAACTCTCGGATATCTACATGAGTGACGGCATAAAATGGCTATGTTCGAGATATAATTCTGCTTCAGGCACGTTGTCTTTCAAGCCCGACGTTTGCTCAACGATCGTTTGTGTTGCTGGCGGTTCTTCGCGCAAACCACGTGGTGGCGGTGCGTCTTCCAATTCGTCTGACGCATGTTCTCAGCCTTCTTCTGGTTGCATATACTTGCGGAAGGAATGGTGGCTTTAGTACCGGTGGTGGTGGCGCCGGTTCTGGTGGAAACGGTGGAGGTCGCCGGCCGCCCCGATATCCGAATGACGCTAACGATAACGATAGTAACGAGGAGGATAACACGGAGGAGGATAACGACGAGGATGATAACGGAGAGGAGGATAACAATCACGATAACAACAATATGGACAATAGCAACAAAGTGGCTGTTAAAAACGACAAAAACAAAAGAGCGAAAAATTCAAATATTGTAAGTTTCAATTCAAATTCACGTATATTGTAAGCTTAACTGAAAACGCATGAAAGATGATCTTCAACACGTTAGCTTACTCTTTGCGTTTAGTATTTGCGGTCGGCGTGCTTTCTTTCACCGACCGTCGTAATGTATTTGGGCAATAATAAGCATGAAATTAAACAAAATCGCAAGCGAACTATCTTAGTTTAAAAAAGCTAATTTGTCTCTTCAGAATTAAAAAAAATCGCATATTAAAGCTCCATTTTAAAACAAACTCCATATTAAAAGAAAATATCTCTCTGGCGAAATATCTCTCGAACAGATTATGAAAATTTGCTTGCGCTAAACTCACAGCTTTATACAAGTACGTTCAATTCAATTACGGTTCAATTCAACTTAATTACTGCCAGACCTTGCGGTCCCTCTCACCGTTTTAACCGCTGTTTTATTTTTTAACAGTAGCAATATCTTTGTGGCAATAATAATCATGAAATTAAACAAAATAGCAAGGGAACTATTTCAGTTTAAAAAACTGTCAGAATTAAAAAAATCGCATATTAAAGCCCCATTTTAAACCAAACTCCATATTAAAAGAAAATATCTCTTTGGCGAAATATCTCTCGAACAGATTATGAAAATTTGCTTGCGCTAAACTCACAGCTTTATACAAGTACGTTCAATTCAATTACGGTTCAATTCAACTTAATTACTGCCAGACCTTGCGGTCCCTCTCACCGTTTTAACCGCTGTTTTATTTTTGAACAGTAGCAATATCTTTGTGGCAATAATAAGCATGAAATTAAACAAAATCGCAAGCGAACTATTTCAGTTTAAAAAACTGTCAGAATTAAAAAAATCGCATATTAAAGACCCATTTTAAACCAAACTCCATATTAAAAGAAAATATCTCTCTGGCGAAATATCTCTCGAACAGATTATGAAAATTTGCTTGCGCTAAACTCACAGCTTTATACAAGTACGTTCAATTCAATTACGGTTCAATTCAATTTAATTACTGTCAGACCTTGCGGTCGCTCTCACCGTTTCAACTGCTGTTTTATTTTTTAACCCTAGTAATATCTTTGGGGGCAATAATAAGAGAGATTTTCGCGAGTGTGTGTCCTAGTTTTCTGTCTTTCAGATTGAATTAGTTAATTTAGCCGTGGTTGATTTCGCTCAGGGAGTCCTGTATCCTTGATATTTCGTGTAGGTCTATACTAAGTGTAGCGAAGCGAGTTCTAATGGGTATACAACTTTTCAATTTTTTTCAGCGATGACTTTCGGTAATGGTAGCACTCAGAACCTAGGACTTCACTTACTACACAAATACAGTAATCACCTAACTTAATATTAGTAAGACAAGTAATAGTACGGCAATTAAAGCAATGAATTGTTTGAATTGACAAGGTGAATCTGAGGCTCCAAATAATAAATTAATATTAATGCTCGAGCAAAGTTTATGAACTACAAGGTGGATCCTTCGATCCGGCCTAAGCTTTGACTGAAGCTTAGCTCAACCTAGTCAATAAATTTGACCGGAGCACCCCTGTGCTATAAAGTAAACAAATTTTTCGCAGCACCCCTTTGGTCTCTTAAAAAAATTTTGGAGCAGCCCTCTGCTCTCAAGTGAAAATTTTAGGAGCAGCCCGTCCGCTCTCAAAGACCCACTAGTAAATGGAGCACCCCTGTGCTCTCAATAGTAAATTTTCGGAGCAGCCCGTCTGCTCTCAATAAACTCCAAATTTTTCTTAAACTCGGAATCGGCGCTAAGTTTTAGCTTTATGTAACTACTGCCTAGCTAGAACAGTGTTAGATAACAAGATGCCGTGTGGCAACTAAGCTAAGAAATAATCTGCAAAATAATAAGAGACTACTTACTCTGAGTTCTCCGATCGCGACTGACTCTGCGAACTAACAGCTGCATCTAACTCTGCAGTCGATGGCAGCAACTGCCTCGCTAATTGAATCCAATTCTCTGTTTATATACACCAAAAACCTGGGATAGCTAGATCCAGATAATGGGCTTAAATTCAAAGAATTTACAGAAATAAATGCAGTTTGCTTGTATAATTATATTTCAAAAGTTCGTGCAACAACAATTCTGTGAATTTACACGTATATGCTGTAGTAGTTATTAATGTAATAATGTTTGCAGGCAAAAATTCTACAAACCCTGACAAAATAGTTCAAACCTGCTAAAAATTAACTTTGAACATGCCAGAACGACGAGATATTACTCTTAAACATTTATATTAAACATTCTTCTGCGCCATAACTACATGTAAATCTAGAGTGTTTTAAGAATATTTTTGCATAAAAATGGATTCCATGACATTAATCAAAACATATATTTAAAGTATTAAATTATAGCTCAAGCAACAATTTTGTAGAGCCTTCAAAAATATTTTTAAAGACTGCATTATTAGCCCACCCACGGGCACCTAGTTATTTAAAACAATGCAGCAGCGAAAAAATATAAAAATCTAACGACGTGCTCACAGTTTTAACTGAAATGCTGATGGTGCAGAAACAAACATAGTAATGCGCCTGCAATGTAAAGATGTAATATGGGTAGCTGTGATCAACCGGTAGTGCAATGTCACTGTACAAAAATATACAGTCTTTGGCGTCCAGACAATATGTCGCTTGCGGCGAGCCATAAGCAAACCCCTTAACATTCCACGTTGCAGTTAATAGGATCAAAGCCAAACATGGTTAAAGACGCAACGCAACGCCAGGTCTCCCCGTACTATTCAATTTTGTAATAAAGTGTTACAACCTTCACGCCAAGAAATTTATAACCTGCATAAGCTCGAGAATCTCATCAATATATCAGAAATTCAACTCAAGTATACATGTCACACCACTCCAGGAAGCATAACTCCAAATCGACGAGCCGACTACAAAGAACACATGTGGAAACACACTCTCAATGTTCCAACTCAATCACCAAACACTTGGTTAACATGCTACATTCACGATGTTAAGTCAAACTTCGGACCAACAACTATTTTCCAACATCGCACTGCACTGCAGAAACGTTAGAATCTATGTCTATAAAATGCTAAATTTAACCGTAATTTCCACAGAAATGTGAGGAGGCAAAATGCCAAATAACGCGTCATTACATAAGCTTGTGTGGTGAGCTAGTCCTAGGTCCTGAGTGCTACACTACACGTACGGGTTCTTGGTGAAAATTATTATATGACTAGCTTTGCTACATAATCGACGCCACTTAGATCTACAAAAGGAGGTCCATTATCATGAACATTGATGTCGAAGAGGCCTGACAAGTCCTAATCATTGAACTCGACAAATCATTTCGCTATGCGACAAGCTAGCATATTTGATCAAGAATAAACGAATTCTTCAGTCTGATTACTGTTCCCGCCTGTCCATTCTAGAAATCTGTTCTACATTGTAGTGCGTCAGCGTAGCATCGTGTTTGCAACCATTATGTTTATCCAATCCTCAGATTAGTTTATCTCCCAGGCGCATCTTAGATGTTGGAGCAATAAAATAGCATGATTTTAAGAAGTATCGCTTTTTTGTAATGATAGCCAAACCAATAATGGCTTAACCGATTCGGTTTAAAGTTTCAGAATTTAATCTTTGTCAGTGCTGCTTGCGGCCCTTAGGTATATACTGGTATTTAATCACTTATTTAAACCAAGTATATATGCTATTTTAATGAGGTCTTTGTTTGGTCTTGTAAGATTCAAGCTCACATTAACAGAATGCTCAGATTGATGCACTACACACCCCAAATATTCCGTACCGCACAATCCGCAGTATGCCAACTAATTGGATAACAATTACATAACTTTTATATTTTAGGAATTGTTGTGTTGCTTGTGTCATCGGCCCTACAAACGCCCTAACGATCACTTTAAATCAAAATATCATTATATGGATATTATTCAGAGATATGAACTTGATGAAAAAATACGAGAACTTAATGGCAACAAAGCTATTACGCTCGATGATTTTAAAAACGCCCTCAAAGTATCAGATGACGAACTCTAATGTAAAACAGATTTCCAAAATGAACGATCTGAATTGGACAGAACAGCGGCAGTAATTCGACAGAACAAACCATTTACACTTGATGGAGTCAACGCATTTGTCGCACAGCGAAATGATCTCTCCGGTTCTGATTTGATTGTGGAGTTCTTAAGCACCTTCGGCATCAATGTTAATGATAATGCGCCTCGTTTGCAAATCGAAGCACCGCAGGTTCCACAACCTCTACTGTCTGCTATGCTGTGTCAAGCAGTTAGTGTCAGTAACATCGAGCCGCAGCCGAGTCGACCTGTACCGATGGACTTGGAATGTTCGCCAGTTATGGCTGTTAGGCACAGTGATGCAACTTCACCAACCTTGCGTCATAGAAGTGGTCTGCAGACCGAAACACTTCAGGTTCCACAAGCCCTACTGCATGCTGAGCTGTGCCAAGCAGTTAGGGTCAGTAACATCGAGCCGACACCGAGTCGACCTGTACCGATGGATTCGGAACGTTCGCGAGTTATGGCTGTTATGCACAGTGATGAAACTTCATCGACACTGCGTAATAGAAGTGATCAGCAGGACGAATCCACGTCGGCTCCTCAGGCGCGGCCAACTGACTTGCCGAGTAGGGCAGTTCAGTTCAATGCTGTTGAGTCGACTCAAATACAACCTCTATCGATAGCATTGGAACGTTCACCGATTTTTGATGCTATGCACAGAAACGCAACTGTGTCGACACCGCGACAGTCAGGCGATTGTTCAGATACCGAGATTGCGCAAGAGGGGCGGCATTTTATTGTCAGAACTTCTGCCCGGTGGGCATGTCGCGATATTATTGACCAGTTGAACTTAGCTAGATGCGGATTTAACAACGATAATTCTGTTCATGAAAATGTTTCCGGTGGCGATAATGATCACATAGCCTTATCAGATTGCACCAGTGATGAGGATACTGATCATGTTGAAGAAGACGAAAGTGATAGTTTACATGAATACGAGTCCGGTAACGATAGTCTCAGCGGAAAAGACGTAGACTCTCCGAAAAAAGTTACGCCACCAACGGTATCAAAGCATGTAGACAATGCCAGCAGCAAATGTGGGTCGAAGACATTTAATACTCGTTGACGTACAAAATACGCATCACTTGTCAAAGGGAACAAATCGAGGTTCTGCCGTCAGCAGTTACTGAACTGAATAAAATTAGTCCTCGTAGCAAAGCGTCAAAATATATACGGAAGAAACAGTGCAAAGACTGGGGCGAAAACGATTGGAACGTCGTTCTTCCGGGTTAGCGAGTATAGAGCAAGCATTCGCCGGTAAAGGTTTTCCGAAACCGCTCAAAAATCAAATACAATCTTATGGCATTTTCGAAATTCCAAAGACGATCTCATACACAAAGAGAAATACTACTGCAGTACGTGCTGCACTGCAATATACGACTGGTTGTGCTCAGTTGGACGCATGTTTCGAACCTTTAATGGCATTTGTCATCCGTCTTGGAGCTGATGTAAAACATTCGAAAGATTATAAAGGAACACGTTTCGTACAATACTGTAGCGAGGTTCCTCGCTTGTGTAGTAGTTTTAAGCGATCATGACATTCATACTGTGCTCACACTTGACGCGCTAGCTTCTATGAAGCAACAATTCCTGCATATTTCCAATGTTTATGAAGTGCTCTATAAGGATAAAAACAAATTTTTCAATCCGCTTGACAAATTTTTGCAACTGTGCATTTGCTAACTGCACTGCAATTAATACAACGACACTGCTCGAAGATATAGCAAAGTCGCTGAAAAAGCGTACACCTGTGGCAGGTAACATTAAAAAAGATATAAAAGCTCTTAAGCGGTTACGAGAATCGAAGTACGACCCAAAACAAGTCTTGAAAGAAGCTAGTGAAGCATTAAATGACAGCAAAGCGATTGCTGAATTAGTGAAGTGTTTCAAAGCCGCTCGTAATATCGATCAGTGTCCGCTTGCAGAGCTGCACTATATGCGCAATTTTTTGAAGAATTACATCTGCACATTTTTTGTTTGGAGCCACGGACAACGAGTGCAGTGTGCTGAAGCAATGACTATCAACGAATTCGAAATTGCAAAACGAAAACCAGTATTGGATATTACCACTGGTACAATTCTGCATATTATTGATATTGCCGAGACGAAAAACGCTCATCATGGGTCGGAACTTGAATGCAGTATTGCTGTCAACAGTAGAGAATGGGCTATTCTTTGCTTGTACGAAAAGATTCGAGAACCTTTAGCAAAATTTCTACTGACTATCAAGCTAGCAGAAGAAGCTAACTACAGATGTGAAGCGACGTTTTTGGTGACGGAAACTGGAGTTCGACTTGGCGACGGTTTCTCAAGTATTCGCTAAACTAGGTACTTGTCTCGTGGCCAAGAAAGTGAATTCTGAACGTATATAAAAGTTAGGAAATACTTACATTTCACTTATATACATTTACTTACGTGACAAATCACAATTACATTCAGGCGCACAACAAATAGCACAGGTATAGCTTTGCAGCCTCATTAGCTCAAAATTCTTGTACACTTGCATTAGTTCTTCTTATATATTATATTCATCCAAACGTACTATGCAGTTGGACTCAAATAGTAGGGCACCACATATATATACCTATATAGAGCTTTGCTGTGTATATAACTATATGACCCCAGTCGAATTGTTCTAGTTGTTGAGGAGATATGGTCAATTTGGTGTTTTCGGAGTTCCAAAGGCCCATTTACAACCCATCTTAACCAAACTCTGCTCGATATGTGAGGTCAATAGTAACGCAGCGTATATAGCTATATAGAGCTTCGCTTTCTAAGCAAAATGAGCTTAATCTTAGCCCAATCGCTCCAGTGGTTGAGGAGATATATGTCCATTTTATAGTCACCTTATAGTCACCTTCATCCCCCGAATTGTCTGTCGTTATTTGAGATCGATTGCAGCACTGTTCATCGAGCCAGCCGGAACGAAACAGACGATTGGACGGAGGACGGATTCAGCCTTGCAGAGGCAAGGCAAGATGATTTGAAGAAAAACATAAACAATCACTTTAAACAGGAAGTACATTAGACGCATGCAACCGTCGCTTGAAAGATGACAGGGTTGTCGCATTTACGACATCCCAGGGTAGATTGTTCCAAAAACGCGCCACTCTATGGCTAAAAAATTCACGCCGCACATCCATCCTGGGAATGTCTATCGTCTCAATTTTAAAATTATGGCCTCGCGTCTGTTCGCATCCGCGAACAAAATAAAGCGATGTTGACAAATCGATGTCACCATGAAACATTTTGTAGAGACAGATTAGATCGCCCCGAAGTCGCCGAGTCTGGAGTGTTTGAAGTCCAAGAAATTGGAGTCGATCGTGGTAGGTCATGTGGCGAATAGACGGTATCAACTTTGTGGCAACTCTTTGGACCCGTTCAATGGCAGCAATATCTCGCAAGAGACATGGTGAACAAGCACTCATAGCATATTCGACGTGGGGCCTGACAAGGGAACGATAGAGGTTCAGCCAAACTTTTTTAGTCCACAGTTGAATAGTACGCCGCAAAATATTAATTATGACAAACGCTTTCCGAGTAACTCTGCTACAGTGCTCCGAAAATGTCAGGTTATCGCAAACCACAACTCCAAGATTAAGTTCTTGTGTTGATATATGCAGCAGGTTATTACATAGAGAATAGGCTACCCTAGGATTATCATATCCGAAATGCTTCACATGACATTTATTACAATTTACATTCATGTTCCAGTCGTCGCAGAAGGCCGACAAACCATCTAAATCTGCGTGCATTGCGTTGAAAAAGCATTCATTCGATGTTTTAATAACTCGACGTGCAAGTTTCAAATCATCAACATAGTTAGATATCGCCCCGGAAACATAATTGTCAATATCATTTACAAAAACGACAAACATCAATGGACCTAGAACGGAGCCCTGAGGAACGCCACTTGAAACCTCAGTCCACGAGGAATCATACCCGTTCAAAGAGACAAATTGTCTACGATCAGTGAGGTAACTACGGAACCATTTCAGGACAGAGCCAACGATGCCATAAAAGCTCATCTTGTCAATAAAAGCGGCGTGGTGCACGCTGTCAAAAGCTTTACAGAAATCAACATAAACGGCATCCAACCAGTCCCCAGAGTCAACGCAACGCGTAACAAAATCGAGGAACTGTAGCAATTGTGTTGTGGTTGATTTCTTAGCCAAGAAGCCATGCTGTGAAGCATATAGAAGATTGTTCAAACTTAAATACCTAACAAGTTTATCACGAACTAATACTTCAAAGACTTTACTGACAGCCGGGGTAAGACTGATAGGACGATAACTGTCGCAACATGCACGATCCCCTTTATTCTTATATATAGGAATGACTTTGGCGCTTTTCCACTGTGGTGGAAATATACCAGATGCCACAGATTTATTAAACAGAATTGTTAAAGATTCAACAATAACATTTTTCGTTTTGAATAAGAACAAGTTTGTGATGTTATCAATGCCGGGAGATGCATTAATCTTAACGGCTTTCAAGGCATTTATGACATCATCCGTGGTGAATACTAAGGAATCAAGTGTAGCGTCGGTTCTCAAGGCACAAACTGGAGGAGTAAAATCAGAAACGTTGAACACTGACGAAAAATGACGATTACAGTCCTCAGCACGCGACTCGGAAAAAGATCCATCGGGGCGCCTCATAGGTCCAATGGAGTGCTTAACAGATTGACGACTTAATACACACTTGAAAAAAGACTTACGATCGTAATCAATGTTTTCAGCAAGCTTCGCTTCATACGCCCTGATAGATGAGTCAACTTGAACAGACGCCAAAATAGATTTATTGCAAAAATTTGTCCAAGCCGAGGCTGAGTTTGTACGCTTAAACCTCCGAAAAGCATTTTGTTTCTGTTTTAAGGCTTTCCATGCCGCACCGTCAGCCCATATTGGTTTTCTCCGCAAGTTAGAAGGCTTAGGCTTTACAAAGCGGCGTATACATTGATTGAAAAGCTCTGAATATCTATTCCACATATCTGTTGCACTCACAGTAGCCTCATTTATGTCGCCGTCATGCCGTAACAATGATTCAAGCGTATACAAATTCGATCCCAAGGTGCTCTAGACCAATCTAACATTGTCGTAGAAGTTAGTTCAGGATGCAAAACTAGACATGCTGTATAATGCAGGCGAAATTCAACACCAAGATGATCAGACGATCGCAGCGGGGGTGTTGTGTTGACGTGAGAAATGGCATTGTCGACATTGCATAAAACCAAATCTAAAATAGCATCACCTCTAGTGCAAATCTCAACATGTTGAGAAAAACCAGCAGATAATACCGACTCCATGAATTCATCACAATTAGACGGCCAGGTAAAGTTGATCCAATCAATAGCAGGAAAATTGAAATCGCCGCATAGGCAAATAATATGATACTGAAGAGGATCTGAGATCGCTTCAAGCAAGCCGGAAAGATTAGTATCATTTTCATTTGAGGAAGTTGGGGACCGATACAAGCATCCAACAAGTATTTTGCCAGCCGTGGAGCAAATTTCACATAGAATGTAGTCACTAAAAGGCAAGGGCTCAATAA
>JASANE010012017.1:0-56942 GCA_030248225.1 Trileptium ribeirensis | reverse complement strand
CGAGTGCCCCCCGCCAGCTCAGCTAGTTTCCTGACGGCTCGAGCTCCCCCAACTCCCAAAATATAGTGGCTTCCCCCAGTTTAGCTTGGAGTGGTGAAAAAACGGCTGAACAGATACCATCAATCATGTCTTTTCTTCTGTCAGTACCCAATCAAATCGTGCTTGCTCGCATGAATGGTGGTTCCAAAATATGCGAGTAGAGTTCAAGCTCCTCTGAACAGTATTAAGTAAATGGTTGTCTCACATATTAGTAAGCAGCGCCTCTTTCCACTCAATTGTTCTCTAGTCGGAGCCTCCTCCAAAATGAATATATAAGTGGTGCGTCACAAATTCAGCATTCGGTTTCAAATACCTAAGAGTCTGTTTAACACCCGGTGTGGTGGTGTCAACCGCATAATTTGGGGTGGATATAGGGTGGTCACTCCTCCACAAGGACGTCGTACCATCGAAACAGCAATTACAGCGACATCAAAGCATTCTTTAACAATATTCATCTTGCTCAACTGCAGTTAAACAGGCGGTGCATGTGCATATATTCATATTCTGTAATTCTGTTGCTAGTCCTTGTACTAATTAAAATGGTCTTAATCAATTTCTGCAAATAGATGCAACATGACTCATAATACATAATACTAGTCGGTAGTGGAACTACATTTGAGCGGAGCTTGGGCTGTGGCATTTTAAAAATCGGTTCAGTGGTTCTTGAGATCCGTCAGAACTTCAAAACAGAACGAAGGTACGGACATCAACCTTACTCACAGACAGAAAATAAAACGCTTCGCTCGGCTTCGCCGAGCTCCGCTCAATGAAGTAAGCAGCTATAAATAAAACCAACAGTTAATCGAAAAATTTCGTTTTTATTGTTTCCAACGATTTCGATTTCAATCGATTTCGATTACAATAGATTTCGATTGATTTCGATTAAACGAAATTTCGATCGATTTCGATTAAACGAAATATCGATCGATTTCGATTAAACGAAATATCGATCGATTGCGATTAAACGAAATTTCGATCGATTTAGATTTCGATCGATTTCGATTAAGCGAAATTTCGATCGATTTCGATTTCGATCGATTTCGATTGCACTTATTTCTGGCCAGGACTGTAGGTCTGTGTGGTGTTATTGTCGCAACGTTATAAAACGAGTCGGTAGTGGAACTACATTTGTGAGCGGAGCGTGGGATGTGGCATTACGAATGTACTCAATTTTATGTTCTTGTAACTACATTGCATAGGGCATAGGGTTTTATCATTGGTAAAAATATTATATTTGAATTCTTCGACCCAAAAACCCTATAATGGTTTGATCGAAACGATTCTATTTCAATAAATAACACAAATATTGCAAAATTCTCTATTTTAGCTGCATAAAATTAACTAATTAGCTAATTACTAATTAACCACTCAAAATTTTTTAATCCCAAATGTCAGGTGCACACTCTGACATGATAGGCTTTCAAACAAAAAAAAGTTTTTTTAAAATCCGTTCAGTGGTTCTTGAGATCCGTCAGACCGACCGAACGAACGAACGGACGGACATCGACCTTTTTACTCCCAGACAGAAAATAAAAACGCTTCGCTCGGCTTCGCCGAGCTCCGCTCAATTGTCAACTTGTGCGATTTCGACGTAATGGCTGTTCGTCTTTGCGGAACCGTTATTGTTTATTCTTTCTGTTGATTATCCATACAAAGCGTAAGCAACCTGGTCTGTGCGTGACATCTAATTTCGGCGCCGTTTAAGCCGTGTACTGTGCTAATCTAATGTTTGCGCCAATTGTACCATTATTACTGGAAATAATTTTTCCTTAGCTAAGAGCCTTCGGGTTATGACTAGTATCGCCGGAAATCAAATGCGTAATAAATTATCTTCGATATAACGAGTTTAGACGAGCTGACATTTGTACGCTTGATTTCCCAAATACTAATCGTCATTGCAGTAGTTGAATGGTGGCAGCTGGTGACACACGGCGAACATTTTTTATTGTAATCACTATGTATCTATCTCTGGCTCATTAGTGTAGACCTAGATATAGCTTTGGCAAACAATATAGGCCATCTTTTAGTGTTATATTGTGGATTGTATGTAAGAATGCTTATGCAACAATTTTAATCCTAATAAATTTATATATTCATTTCGCAATAAATAAATTTAATGCAAAATTTGCAAGGACAGTAATACATATAATGGTTCGACTGCAGCATTGAGAAATATTTCTCAAGCAATTATTAATTGATATATTTAGCAAATTCATAGCCTGAAAATTTCCAGTGCTAATCTAACCGACTTCGCGTACTAACCGCTTCTTGCTGTTTTCGGGTCCGCTTCATATGACCTTTTTATGAATAATACTACATTCTACAATATTTAGCTGCACATGCTTGGTGAAGGAGGAAGTCGTGGATCTGTGCTTGAACAAACAATTGCAAAGCTTATTTATTCGTCGCGTGAGTATATAACCATTATTTGCCAATGATGTCATGGCTACAATAAATTGCATAATACTAACATTTAGGGTTTCGGACAGGTTTTATAAACATATGACTGTTCATGGTTTGCTACTATTTTATAAGTTTATGACGTGATTTAATGTGAGCCCAGACCATAATTTTTTGATGTGCCATATCGGACAGGTCGTTATTGGGTTGTACTGAAGTTTTTTATTTAACCGTGCTGAAATATATACTTTTCTTTCAGTATTCAGTATTGACCCTGCGAATGCAAAGAGCCTTGTTGTTTATATAATTTCTTTTAACCATTGGTCTTGCAGTACAGTTCGGTCGCCGTGTTTCATGTATAAATTATAAAATTCAAATATAAAACGATTAATACATAAATACCACTTTTAATACAGTAATGTACATTGTAACAATTTATTGTAACGTAGTTTTTCACACCTGCAACAGAAGTTTTGTAACCTTTCAGGTTAACGATATTTTGAATTTTTGTTATATGTTCTGTATGCGGTGCCTTTTATTGTAACTGTAATGTTTCATTTTTTGATTTTTGAATTATAACTATTATCTTGACGACATGCCAAGTGTATGAATTCAGAGAAATTAGAAACTGTAACGTTAACATACAGTGGAACAACTCATTAAAAATATATTCCTGTTACGAACCAAAGATGTAATTCACTAAAAATATTTATTAATCTGCTGTTCAATAAGGCATAGATGCAGCAAAACTGATAGTCAGATATGTAATACGCACCCTACGAAGGTTAACTCTACCTCAGAACTGCTTACGAATTGTGAACAACAATCTGTGTAATCTACGTATATATGAGAATCATAACAAAAGCACAGCAGCACAGAAAACATAAACAGAATATGCTACAGACCGCATCACACTCGTCCCTTTCGCAGCACTGGCCTTGTCTCACCCATTGATATAAGTACCTCCATACGAAAAGATACGTCTAAATACAGTGACGATTTGAAAACCGCACCCACGAAAACCCATATGAACTGATTTTGAGCCACAAATCTATTAATATACCGTTAGAAGTGGTAATGTCACGGATGACTATATATGGCGTCGGGCCCAAGCTTGGCCTCAAATACCAATTGACCCAGGGGTCCTAGATCAAATCTGTTATATCCACACATCAAATTTCGGTCTATCCACACACCAAATTTCGTTCGAGTAGCTTGAGTGGTTACATCGCTACATCTCGACAAAGTTTGATCAAAATTTTGGAAATTTGCTCATTTGCTAAAGTCCCCCATGCCCCATAGGGACCTGACCAAAACAATTTATATACCCTTAAATAATGCTTCCTAGGACAATTATTATCAACGTGTCAGGTGGTTATACTAGTGCTCCAAAATCTTCTACTCGGGTGCAGTAGTAACCAGAGAGAACGGATACGTTACCGCACCTTTCACTCGATTGAGGTCACTAAGCTTGCTAAATATCAGTGCCCGTTAGAATTTTGCGAACGGCGCACCAGCGAATCCTATGCTAAATATGCCCATTAGAAGACTAAGCTAACGGTGCAATGCAAAACGGTAGTTTATTTGAACTGAGTGTCCGTAGGAACAATCACGCATACGGCGCACGTAGGTGCCCGTAAGAAGACTTAAACAAACGGCTCACTGGTTAGCAGATAAAGGGTGGTAGCCGTTAGTGCTCGTAACAAACGGCGTACCCCAAAGTTAAGAGCGACTATAATCTAGTAAACTTGAAACAAAATTCATCACCACACGCTATGGCTTCATAACCAAAATGCTATATCTTAGGCGATTACAATTATTTTAAATATACGTTCAAACAACAACATAATCTAAACTTAATTTCCTCTAGTCACAACAGTAAAAATAGTTCATAAATTAAATTTCTGATTTCTGAATTTATAAATCAAATGTCAGCCATCATACCGAAGAAATAATAATTTTTCCCAAGAAATTCGGAGAACTGAAGCCTTCACATAAACTAAAGATTGCTTCTTACGAAATGCCAGCTATCTACTGGTATTTTATGCGAAGTCAAAGCACGCGGCAGCACCACAGGTTTGCATTACATGACATTATGATATTGTACTAGTTCATTATTATTATTCGAATTCGTTACATGGGTCCCCCCTGTGAAAGGGCGGTCCCCGCGCTTAATTTAATAGTTGAAATGCAGCTATGATCCGTGCTGATAATCGCACTGCTTTTGTAGAGCTCTATTGGCTAATAGTTGCTTTCGACGCTCATTCGCGCCCTTACCGCATTTCTTGATTTTACGACACCGTGCAGGGCCGCTATAATTATTGTTGGAATTGAATTATTGCTGCATATTAAATTGCGTATAAGAACTAAATTGATGTCCTGTTTGTTGATAGTTTATTTGTTGTTCAAAAAACAATAGTCACCGTTGTAGATTGTATTCGCGTAATTGTTGACTACTAGACTGAAAGGCGCGTTGTAATATTGTTGTTGTTGATATTTATCGGACAAATATTGCTGGCCGAGCTGAGGCTGTTTAGTCGTTCAATGTTCATCATTATTACGTGTTGATTCGTATAACACTGTATTGTATTGTTCCTCTTCATACGGCAGATGAGGCGTAGTAGACGTCGGTACAGATGTAGTAATTGAAGAAGTAAGTGCAGTTGAAGCTCATATAGGCTCAGGTTGGGGTTAAGCAGGCGGCATATCAAAGATCATAACGTTTTTGCTGAAACATCAGATGTCGTATTTTGTTCTTGGATTATCACACCAATCACCAAATTCTGCGCCCATGCAGGTTTGGATATTTCGAACTCCGTATTACAAATTAATTTGTTGGGACGCCGTGGATCACACAGGTAAGTACTTTGTGCATTCACAGGTATAGTTTTTGTCACATGAACATCATTATTGTTTGTTAAAGCATTACGCCTATCGTCAAGCTGTTTACCGATCGCATCGCGAATGAAATCTGCGATTTCGTTAGCCGCTGCAGCAATATTATGATCCGTTGACTGCTTATTTGAATCATGATGGCTTATCGCACTCGAGCTATCATTGAATGCATTCCTGGTGGTTTTAGTACTGTGATTTTTACTGCCAGTAATTCGATATCTGGGTTTACCCGTGGTTTCACTTAACAAATTACGCACATCTGTAGTGTCGCTGTTGTCCGGTTTCAGACGACATTCGGAAATTGTCCAATCGCTAATGTTCGCTCCAACACTATCACCGACAGTAGTGAAAGATGTATTCCATTATCTGTAGGAAAATTAACTGTCCCATTCAATAGACTTTGCTGACCAGACAGGTATTGTCCGTAAGTAATGTCATATTTACGCATGAACGTAACGCTATCTGCAGGCAATTGACTGTTCACCTTTGGGTATAATGGTTTAGCATACGATTTCACTGCTGTTGTTGTTTCTAATTTTGCTCCTTCCAAAACTGGCTTGCGAGTTGCACGATAGTTAGGAGGTTGAAACACTGTGGTACTAACCAATTCTGGAACATATGGGTCATGAGCTTGATACGGATCAGGTTGCCAATCTAGAAGATCATCATCAACGTGAATTCGATAAAATCCTCAGAGTCTGACATTCCTTCGCTAGGTGAGCTACACTAAGATTCAACTGAGTGACCGCAAATTGCAGACATTTCAATGGTAGTATTTTTATATGAAGATATATAATTATTACTATCCGTAGTCGAGTGTTTCGAAATTATTTACACTATAAATAATAAAATTAGAACATATTATACATATATTTTACTTTTTAGAATACTTTTTTGAAAATACTTGATTTTTAAATTAATTCGGAACAAAATAACGGCTATTTACCTACGGGGCCTTAGGTTATAACCAGCTTTATTCGAAGCAGGAGATTGGACCCTATTTTTTCTTTGCCTATTGTTCGTTTGTTCTACTGTTTGCGTTTTTCCAATGTTTACCCATTGATCATTGGTAGTGGTTACCTGTTTGTCAAAGCCTTGCATTATTTTGTTATCGCTACAGTGTATGTCTTTCCACTCGTGTTGACTGCAGTCTACTGTGTCCGTCAGCGTTTCTAACGGTAATTGCTCATTCGTGTTGTGTGTTGACGCATCTGTATGGTCAAGATTTGTTAGCCTAACAGGTGATTGCATACTAGGGGCATGTTTTAAACGTCTAACATTAACACGTTTCGTGACACTTCGACTGGTTCGATGAACAGGCTCGATCAACGCTCCTGTGCCGTCATCAGAGAGTCTAGTCACGCGATACGGCACATTCCACTGTCGGCTGAGTTTCTTGGTTTTCCCCCGAGCCACCACGGGGACATGGAGGTAAACACGATCACCTTCAAGAAATGGCAAATTTCGACTGCGTCGATCATGCACTTTCCTCTCTGTTTGCTGATCTTTTTGAATTGATAAATAAGCTGTATCCCACGCCGAAATAAGGCGATTGGCTAATGTTGTACCATAATCATCAGAAGCAATTAGTTGAATGCGGCCGCACACCAAATCAATGGGGAGGGTTGCATCCCTTCCAAAATTAAGGAAGAATGGCGATTCACCAGTCGATTCGTGGATGCTACTACGATACGCAAAACATACGTACGGTAATATTTCATCCCAGTTATCCTGACTGAGATTAACGTACATACTTATCATACACTCCATCGTCCTATTGAAGCGTTCAACCATTCCGCCGCACGCTGGATGATACGCAGTTGTGTTCAATTTGCGTACACCAAGTAAACGGCATACTTCCCGCATCAATTCTGATACAAAATTGGCACCTTGATCGGTAAGCAATCGATGAGGAACTGCAAACGATTTCTTCCACGAACATTTTCGCAACTGTTATTGATGTAGTATCTGGCAAAGGAAAGCATTCTACCCATTTCGTAAAATAATCCATGAAAACAATAACGTGTCTATTTCTACGCTTTGTTACCGGTAATGGTCCGACGATGTCGCATGCAATTTGATACCAAGGTGCCACCGCTTCAATTGAATGCAGTGGAGGAATAGTTTTGAACTGAGGATTTTTTCTTGTTATACATGCTTCGCAGGCTGCGCACCACTTCTTGACACCCGTTAGCAATGTTGGCCAATAATATCGTTGTGCAACCTTTTGGTATGTTTTTCGGATACCCAAGTGACCTCCAAAAAGATGATCGTGACAGCTATTAAGTATTTGTTCGCACAATGCGTGTGGTATGTACAACTGTTCTTGGCCTCTAACATCCGATTTGTGATAAAGATGTCAGTCTTTCAGGAACCATTGCGGTTGGTCACGGTTGCGTTCCAAATCTTCGATCAGATTAGCTGCAAAATTGTCGTTCTTCTGAAGCTGCAAAACGTCCATATCGTCGTTGTTTGTGGCTAGTGGAACGAGAGCTGCAATAGTGCCCCCTACGGAGTTTTGACGAAAACGCTTAACGGCTTCAGTGCAGATGCCACACGTTGCACCCATATTTTCGAAGCAGAGCTCGTTATTACCGGCTGGTCTTCGAGACAGAGCATCGGCATTTTTGTTTTCCTTCCCGGGTCTATGAATTATGTCAAAATCATATTCTTGCAACATCAAACTCCATCGACATAACCGACCGTGTAGATCTTTAGCGGTCAATCACCATCTAAGAGCCTGATGATCCGTAACTATGTAAAATTTTCTTCCGTACAGATATGATCTGAAGTAACGGATTGCCCAAACAACTGTCAATCTATCACGTTCAATCACAAAGTACTGACGTTCTGATTTTGTTAAAATTCTACTGGTGAACGATACTGGATGTTCTTTACCTTTTTCATCGTTTTGACTCAAGACCGCTGCCAATAGCTTCATCACTGGCGTCGGTCTGTATGGTAAATTGCTTGTTGAAATCTGGGAATGCCAAAATTGGTGCTGTTGAGAGCAGTTCCTTTAGCTTGTCAAAGGCCATTTGAGTTTCCGCTGTCCACTGGAACTTCATGTTTTTTTGCATAGAGCATGAAGCGGTGCTGCAATTTTCGAGAAGCACCAGACAAACTGGCGATAATACGTTGCAAGGCCCATGAAACTCTGCACCTCTTTCGCTGATTTTGGCGTCGGCCAATTCATAATTTTATCGATCTTGGAACTTTCAGGAAAAAGTCCTTCACTGGATAAAATATGCCCTATAAATGGCACCGTACTTCGGCCAAATACACATTTTTCGAGATTGAGCTTGAGATTAGTAAGGCGTATGCGATCGAAGACTGTTTTAAGCCGTGATAGCAGTTCTTCTTGAGTCGATCCGATGACCAGAATATCATCTAAGTATACTAGACATATTTTCCAATCCAGACCCGCCAATACCCATTCCATAAGGCGCTGAAACGTTGCCGGGGCGTTGGTTAGCCCAAAAGGTAGTTTGATAAATTGAAATGTGTCATCGTATGAGATGAATGCTGTCTTGTGTTTGCTATCGGGATCCATTGGAATTTGATGATAACCGCTTTTCATGTCTAGTGTACAAAATAATTTCATCTTGC
The DNA here is from genome assembly GCA_030248225.1 of Trileptium ribeirensis. NCBI lineage: Eukaryota > Metazoa > Nematoda > Enoplea > Enoplida > Thoracostomopsidae > Trileptium > Trileptium ribeirensis. The sequence goes on along the minus strand of JASANE010012017.1, from coordinate 47,999 downwards.
CCAGCGATCCCATAACGTCATCTATCCGTTTCATCGGGTAGCTATCGCGCCGCGTGATAGCATTCAATTTTCGATAGTCCACACAAAGTCGCCATTTACCATTTTTCTTCTGAACCATCACAATCGGTGATGCCCATTCACTTGTTGATGGCCCAATGATGCCATTTTGCTGCATTTCTTTGATTTGCCGCGCTCACTTCCTCACGTAGAGAAAACGCCGTTCGATATGGTTTCTGACGTATTGGCTTGGCATCGCCCGCATCAATAACATGATGAACATCGATATGCGCTCCCAAATCATGGTCACCGTCTGAGAATATATCACTGTATTGGAAAAGAAGCTTTTTCAACATTCTTTGTCCATAACCGTCTAACGAACATTTTGTGAAATCAATCCCTTCGAACTTAGTTCTTTGTGTTGAGCTTTTAGATTTGTCGGCCTCCATCTTAATAAGTTCATCTGTCACGTGTGTTTGAACATCGATGTTAAACACTTCTGCTGCCGGTATAACGGACTCAACGGTGATTCGAGTTCCCCGATAAAGCTTAATTGGTGCTGAAGTGGGGTTAAGTATTCGCAGAGGCACCGAATTATCTTTGTCCGGCCTTACAACAACTGGAGCCACACAAATCTTGTTTTCATTGTCATTTTGGAGAGGCTCAATGATTTGAGTACTACTCGATTGTGGTGCCTGTAGTGTTCCAAGTAAAACCATTTCCGTAAATGGCGGTATCGCCACGGTATCCGAAAGAGCGACGTACGCTGGCATATCTTCAATACCCGGCAAAGACACTGGGATTATAACACGTCCAACCTTCATAGTACCGTCTGCATAGTTTATTTGCACATTACCTAACTGTCGCAATAAGTCCCGACCAATGATGACATCATACGGTATCGTCGGAGAAATCGCCATGGTTGCTGGAAAAAAAGAGTTTGCAATCTGAACTTTTGCTTGAATTGTTCCGAATGTCCTGCATAATATGGCCCGATGCAGATAAGACAGTTAATTTTGACTCCTGTTGCGGTTGACCCTCGTGTAGTCGTGTTGCCACATCGACTGAAATCATTGTAATTTGAGCGCCTGTGTCCAATAACGCCACGAATTTTTTATTCTCGATAGTTATGTTGATAGTGCCCTCTTGAGATCGAGTCATAGCACAAGTGGTTGCCAGATTAAACGGTTTGAATCGTCGTGATTCTACAGTTGACACCGGTGAATGTGAATCAATTGGTGGTGCGGTAGTTGTTGGTTGCTGCGCAGGAATTTCAATCAACTCCATGGGTACAGACGCAGGCATTGAACTAGTAAATTGATATCTACTGAAAACGTTATCCATTCCACGTTGCAAGCGCTCTAGTACTGTTTCAGTGATCAGTCTTCGAAGCCCTTGTCTCCACACGATTGATCCTGTGACATAAGCACAGCATGCAAATACCCATATCTGAGTGGGATCAAATCCAAACCCACGAAGAAAGCTGAAGAATCCAGTTTTGACAATTTCTGAAGCAGTATGTGTTGCAGCTCTTGCTGGACTTCTTTCGCTGTGGTGCATTCCCAGAATTTCCAACACCTTCCGTTGTTATTCGAACGAATTCCAGGCATCATTCATTGAAATATGGCTGCGCATTTCCTCAATTCGATACATTACCACTGGTCGAAAGATTAGCTTTGGAAGTTCCAGTTTCCTTTGCTCGATTATTGGTGACAGCTCATATTGTGATGTCAGTGCAGTCAAGGTACCATTTTGCAAGTACGTATATGTACCTGACGGCAGTGCAACAGGAATATCTTTTCGATAGTTGCAGTCCACTTCTCGACTAAACTGATAAATGATGTTCGTGGCAGGATCAAGAAAACCTTTATGGTTCGCTATAGAACCACGTTCCTTGTTATGTGTTGACAGCATCGTGAAAGTTATTGGAATGTATTCCGTACATCTGTTGTTCATCGGTTGGAGCTCATAACTGGATGGAAGTATTTCTTGACAAGGCCATACTTCTATGATATTTCCTCCAGCTGATGCGATAATGTTGCTGTGATTAAGTAAAGTTCGCATGGCGAGTGTCGGATTGGTTAATATATTTGACTCTATTGACCGTGTCAACGAGTTCATAATGTTGCAGCTTGCGATCATTGCTCGTTGGAAAGTGAACGAAAGGGTCTCGTGCACATGGACTTCAAGGGCCTGCAGGCTAGCGGCCAGTTCATTCGAAGAGACGAATCCAACGACAGTGCCAACGTTACGCTTTCCCCGGTAACCACTTAACCGATTACGATGATTATACACTAACGCTGTGCCCGAGAGGCGAAGGTGACTTGAGAATGCGAAACGCGATTCCTTGATCACTGACGCCCACCATGCGATGGTTGCAATCGCTAGTTGTCTGTTGGTTCTCGAAAGTTAATGCCAAACTGCCATCCGCAGAAACCCATTGTTTCTTCGCCATTTTCCCCTGCAATTGTTGCCAAGGTATGATACTACACTGTTCGGTTTTGTTTGGCTTTCAGATCATAAATCTTCCGTCAGCAAGATTACATTTTCCCGCAGTGTATGAACAATGAGATATATCGCCGGCAGTCGATTCAGGATTATCTTCTGAATGCCTTTTGTAGACTTTGGCCCGAGTTATGAAACAATTTGTTGCTGTAAATGACTTCCATTTACAACAATGATTTCCACCTCCTGGGTACATAGTACCACTGCAGCTTATTATCAGTTGTCCAAATTCCACCGTGTTGTACTAGTGCTCCGGCATCACATTGGTGATAATCACGCATTCGTTGACATTCTCCTTCGCTGATTTGCTCGTCATTACTAGATGACTGTTTGAGATTTTCGTCATTGAAGAAGTAGGTGAATGTCTTAACATTTCTGGTAAATTTATGACAGAGCCAGGCGTCGCTTGTATACTGTAGGATGTTTTTATACAGTTGAAGAATAGCATTAACTGGTGGATGTTTCATGGAATGTTCGGAAAGCTTGCAGTCGATCACCGTCGGAAGTTTCCATGTTTGTTTCATACTCGATGTTTGACACAGCAACGGATGTGGGAAATTTAAGTTAGCTGATCCTGTGATTCCCAACAGGGCAATCCACAGCATAATTAACATGATAACAGTGAATGAGTTTGGCATTGACTGTGCCCCTCGACATAGTTGAAGGGATTCGTTTCGATGGCGTGATGAAAAATGGATTTGTTCAGTTTGGGTTGCTTTGGAAAGTTGTTTTGCTAGAGTAGTTGGAACTGGTAGTTTGATGCAATTTTTCCATTCGTAGTTGCTGGTTAGTTGACTGTTTTGGCTGTTCATGGTTACGCGCTTGACACTTTTGGCGCTCGACCAACTTCTTCACTTTAGACCTTACAGCCTCAATACTAGTTTTGAGTACACCTTGAACAGGTGTCGCCTCAAAAGACTTCCGTTCTTTGCCAACGGCCAACAGCAAAGATGTGATGGTCCATTTATGCATTTGCCCAGGTACACATAGCATGTCGCATACGTTGCAACCGAAAAAACGCGCTAGGTCAGTTGAGAATCCAGATACGCGACCTGAAAACGAATGTGCAAGTGTATCCACCCATTTGTTTTTAAGGAATGGGGGTCATTCAAATACAATTCCTTGTCAATTTCATCAAACAATGTATTATTTCGCAACGTTGAGTAACAGGTCACCGACGGCAATATGGTTAAGCTATTAACATTTCGTTCCATACAGTTCCAGAAGTGTTGTACAGTCTCATTATTACCGTCGCATTTAAACATTGGATGAGACCAATAAACATCGGATATCCGAATTGGCGACTCGCTAACTGTGCGAATCACGTCGTTGACAACTTTTTTTTATCATAGTTTCCATTTCGGACAGTGATTTGTCGGTCTTCGCACCAGCGTGAATGTTGTTGGGTCCAAGATGTATGACGAGTCCTGACACGCAATGTGTAGGGTTGATGTGAGCAATCCGTAGCGCATGCTGCACTAACCTAGATGCATCTTCGAACCGAGTAGTTAGTCGGCTGCTTACCATTGTTCGTGGTGTTATAGGAACTCGGTTCAGCTGTGCATCACCAACAAATATAAAATCTATGTCTGGTTGTTCATTTTGGTATTGATCTAATGATGTTTGAAGGACTATTTTACCATCACCGCAGATGTGAAACCGACCAACTGAGTCTCCGACAACCACCTTATCACTCGGTGAGAACGATTTTCTACCAGGCTTAGCTACATTCACTGAATTTTGGTTTGATGATAGGAGCGACTTCGATGCTGAAGTCGGCTTTGATTGATTTGTAGTTTCATTCAGTCCTTCAATGATTGTACCAACGAAAGAAGTTTTCCCGATAACGGGCATCGAAACTGTTGTTAGCAGCGCTGTTCGTTCCACCTGTATCGCATTCGCTGCTGTCATTGGAGTTGCTTGCCGCTGGTCACCCTCGTAATTTGGCCCCAAATGGCGTTGCTGTGAGCGTCGGGCTCGACAATCTTTGGTATCATGCCCTGACATTTTATGGTATTCACAGTACGACATTTTATGCGGATTCCTGTAACATTGGGTTGCTATGTGACCAGATTTCATACACAGCTGACAAATGGGTTTATTGTTGATATTAAATTGTTGTCGATCATACATTGGGCCAGGCTGAAGTGGTTGATTTCGACGAAAACCTGGCCGCGGTTACTAAACCCGTCGCTTGATTGCAACAACTGCCGCTGTGCTTGTGCATTGTTGGGCGGCTGCTGAAACGATGCTTCTAACTGACTAATACGCTCAACAATACGTTTAGCCCACGCTGGTTCAGTATTTAGCCCGCGAGATTGGCTAGAATTGGAAGACCAATTACGTGCAACAGAGTTAACTGTGGCTGCATTGGTTGCACGTGCTGACAATTTCGATTCGATGCGTTCGGCAGCTAACATTGCTTCAGCTAATGTCTCTGGGCCCATAACTTTCACATCTTCCCTAATTTCTGGTCGAAGTCCAGCTATGAATTTGTTTCGCAAGTTCTTCTGCTTTTCATCGTTTCGAGACATGTAGCTAAGAGCTGGGTGAGACAACTCGGTCAAAGCTTGTGCATAACTAGAAACTGTTTCAGTTGGTCCTTGGGTCCGAACATCATACTTATCACTAAGGTATCTTCGATGATCTTCGGTCATAAGCGAAGCGTCAAGAGCCGCGATTGTCGTACTTTTGTCGAACGACAGCGGATAAACAGTTGTATAAAAATTTGGCATGCCCGATCAGATACCCGCTTAGAATGAGCGGCTTATTTTCCTCCGGCCATCCATTAGCTAGAAACTTCAACTCGAATTCATTTTCTCGCCAACTCTTAAAATCAACGCCCTTCTCTCCGCTGAACGGAGTGATTGGTGTATTCGGTCCGCGTGATCCCATTTTCTTGGCACTAGAATGACTATCAGACAAAGTATTACACAGATGCGCAACTGAATTTCGTATCAAATCTTCTTGCTTCACAGTAAATTTTTTTCTGAAATTGTGTGTGAGATTGTGATGTTTCGTCAAGCTTGAGATGTGTTTGGTTGTGTTGCTGTTGACTCTTTTGATCCAGGTTAACTATAAGTTGAGCTTGTTGGCCCAAATTATCAAGAATATTGTTCAGTATTGTTGGTAGTGCTGCTTCACCTGGTAGCAGTAACTGTGCTTGTATGTTACTGGCTCGGCGTTGCAATTGATCCACAGTTTGATTCAACGTGTCAAAACTACGTTTTAGTTCTGTTTGATACGCCACTAATAGTGTATCAATGTTTGTTAGTACACGATCGTGCTGTCTTTCGTCGCGTGAGCTTCCACTAGTGCTGGGTCGATTGGAAGAAATTTTGACAAGTTTGCTTTGAAACAGATCAGATCTATTCTATATAGTCGCGAATCCCTCCGTTGCCACCAAATATAACGTGTCGGGTGGTTGTACTAGTGCTCCAAAATCTTCTACTCAGGTGCAATAGTAACCAGAGAGAACGGATACGTTACCGCACCTTTCACTCGATTGAGGTCACTAAGCTTGCTAAAGATCAGTGCCCGTTAGAATTTTGCGCACCAGGGAATCCTATGCTAAATATGCGCGTTAGAAGAGTTAAGCTAACGGTGCAATGCAAAACGGTAGTTTATTTGAACTGAGTGTCCGTAGGAACAATCACGCATACGGCGCACGTAGGTGCCCGTTAGAAGACTTAAACAAACGGCTCACTGGTTTGCAGATAAAGGGTGGTACCCGTTAGAGCTCGTAACAAACGGCGTACCCCAAAGTTAAGAGCGACTATAATCTAGTAAACTTGAAACAAAATTCATCACCACACGCTATGGCTTCATAACCAAAATGCTATATCTTAGGCGATTACAATTATTTTAAATATACGTTCAAACAACATAATCTAAACTTAATTCCCTCTAGTCACAACAGTAAAAATAGTTCATAAATTAAATTTCTGATTTCTGAATTTATAAATCAAATGTCAGCCATCATACCGAAGAAATAATTTTTCCAAGAAATTCGGAGAACTGAAGCCTTCACAGAAACTAAAGATTGCTTCTTACGAAATGCCAGCTATCTACTGGTATTGGATGCGAAGTCAAAACACGCGGGAGCACCACTGGTTTGCATTACATAACATTATGATACTGTACTAGTTCATTATTATTATTATTATTATTATTCCAATTCGTTACACATATTTCGATATCAAAATAATTCAAATCAGTTCAAGGATTGCGCAGTTATGACCAAATATGACCCATTTTAGCCATGTACCCACGGGTACCCGTATGACCCCCTGTGATGGGACGTCGGTGCGTCGAATCGGAATAAAACCTCTAAAAGGCACATTTAGAGTATTGTAGCTTTCATATGAGCCCTCACACTTCCATATCGGTTTACGTTGAGATAACGAAGTCCCGTTTACAGTGAAAAAATAAACGGACGTCCATCTTTTTCACCATAGTGTGGTCTAGTGAGAATTCCTCGATTCCGAAGCTAGCACTTCTCCATCTTCGAATTCAATTAATGTCAAATTGCAATTTACATGGATTGTTCAACACGTCTATTTTAACAAAGCTTCAGTTCATAAATATTGCTCTGTGTCCATTTAGTGTTCCAAAATGAACACTGTACATAGTATCAAAGTACATAAAATATTTCTCGCACCATTTATGTAGAACCATTACAATCGTGTATTGCCTAATTTAAGTATAGTCCCTGTCAGAAATGACTGCTGTTGGGACGTCCTGGTTGACGTGTTCGAATTTGTTTGACACCTCGAACAGAGTTTGATAGTAATTGTTCAAAAAGGTACCGAATGTGTACACTAAAATAATTTCAATAATATAATGTATTAAAAATTGTTGATGTAGTTTGAAGGGCCTTCAAAAAATTGTATTGTTATTCGAAATTGTTCGCGAACTGATAGGTGTTCGCTGGCAATTTGTTGGTTCGAAATCCGTCAGTCGTTACATGGATTTTTAATTTACTTGACTTTAGCAACCACTCAAATTATCGGTATGAGCGCAACGTTGAGCAATATCAAGGAGTTGCAAATGTTCATGAAAGCTGAGCTGTACAACTCCGACTTTCGGCCGGTCAGTTGCAAATTTAGCATTGGTGTATGTTTGCGTAAAATCAAACACTCGAGAAATTGGTTCGATCAAGAGTTTATTGCAAAAACTTTGTAGAGGAATATGTATTTTATCAGGTATGATGGTGTGATCGTTTTGGCTTACCACGAAGATAAGTTGTGTACCGAAGCTTCTTTGAGGGTGTTGTTCACCCTGTCCACTCCAGCAAGGGATTTTGTGGGTACCGATCATCCCCCAAAAGCTTCCTTATAATACCACATGGCCAACAAATGTCCCCAAAAAATTGTGGACGGTACCCTGAAATCCTGTAGGGTAAACCGAAGAACCACCACTTCATCGTACGTGGTAAAGCACATGAGTATGATCGTGTGTCATATTCATCTTTAAAATTTTTGTAATAACTTCTTGGTATGACGGATGCCGTATGGCTGTTAAGTTATGAAATGTTTGAATTTAATGTTTAGATTGAGCTCTGAAGAAAAAAATAATTTTTAGTTCAATATTTAGCTAGAACTGTAAATATGAAATACAAATTTTTATTTTAGTATCTATTTAGCTTGAACTCTAAAAGTGAAGAATAAGTTTCAACTGTCTAACTTTAAATCCGAAAATGAAGGTTTTTGTTTACTAATAGCTTGAACTCTAAAAATATTTAATTTAACATTATTGACTTGATTTGAAAAACAAAAATGAACATGTTTTTAGTATTATGAGTTCAATTCTTAAAAAAACTATGTTTTTAATCTCACATTTGACTTGACTTTAAAAATACAAAAATAAGGTCTTAGGTTTATATTTCATTAGAACTTTAAAAAGAGAAAATGCTTTGTATTTAATATTTTGCTTGAACTGAAAATAATTATTGGCAAATATGTTTTTAATTTTACATTTTTGACTTGACATTAAAAATACAAAAATAAGGTCATAATTTTTTTTTTTAGTTTTTTTGGGAAAATGCTTTGTATTTAATATTTTGCTTGAACTGAAAATAATTATTGGCAAATATGTTTTTAATTTTACATTTTTGACTTGACATTAAAAATAAAAAATACATAATTTCTTTTAGTTTAGCTTTAAGTTTAAAACAAACAAAATTCATAATTATCTTCAATTTCTTCAGGCACTTAGCTGTGTTCACAGTATTGATGTGCAATGTCGTTTTCAATATCTCTTTCACATTCTAAAAGGCGGTCGTTGAACATTAATTGCCCGAACTAACACATTTTGACGGACATTCATGGCAGTGGATACCAAACCACTAATACTGATTCATCCTTTGCTGTGTTTTTTATCATTCATATTTAATAAAATGACATTATTTTGTAGATTTTTTAAATCTGGCGTTTGGGGGTTAGCTAACAACTACAGTGTGTTTACAACGAGATATTAAATCAATTCTTTATAAAGCAGCACACTTATCAGCTCGAACATATGATCTTTCAACGTCACATTTTTTATAGGTCAGTTTACTGTAACTTAAAAACTTTTGCAATTTAATCGAACCATATCGCAATCAAACAATAGTAATATTGTCTGATAGTCCGCACATTAAGGAACGCTGAGCCGAATAAAATGTAACAAAGCGTTATTTAAAAATATTTAGTTGCAATTCAAAAAATTCTATTCTATTCGCTATAATATTGAGATTTATGTATGCGTGAGTTCACTTTAGATGCTTACACCATGGTTGTTCTTTTGTCAAAACCACGAACTGAATTGTACAAAACTGAATTTGCAAAAACTGTCGCCATTAGTATTCCGTTTTGCGGATGCGAACATAGACTCTTTGCTGTACGACTAGAATTTGCGTAATCACACATTTTATTTCGTACGTTTGTCCATGTTCATCAAATGACATGCTGGATCGGGCAACTATGCGGTCTATTTGTGTATTACAGTATACGAGAAAAATACGCGATTCCTCATCGCGTTTTACCAGCACGCGATCAGCCAATAGCGAAATAGCGACCGCAAACAGCACCTACGCGTGGCTGTATCGCAAATCGTTTACGCGCTTACATAATGAAGAATCGTGATTTCGTTCAACGCTTTTACAATCTTGAACTAACTTGACAAAAGAACACACCATGTGTACGCACCTAAAGTGGCTTCACGCATTATTGTTGAGATCTGGGCCTAAAGCGTACGAAACGCGTTTGCTTGGATATAAGCTGTATTAGAGTTATATATATACTTTGTTCGTTGATGTAATTTTTGTTATTTCTGTGCTGTGCTGCTCAAATAGTTTTTATTTTCCGCTAAGTCTGAATCCTCTATTTTTGCCAATATAGCTGTGATAGAATAAAACATAGTTGTACCGTTCTGTAATAATTGCTATTTGAAAGCGAAGTTTCCACTAAGGGCACTACGTGAAAAAGGAGCATCAGTGAACGTGATGTCAATTTAATTGAGCGATAAAAGCTCCGAGCCCATATACTGGGTGAAAATAATAATAAAAAACAGATTCTTAAGGTTTTTGGCAAATCTGGCCATAGAAGTCCAGTTTTTCGCGTCCAATATGTAGACACAGAGTTCTAATCGAAAAAAGATATCACTGTCACACTCAATCATCTCATGGAGATATACAAATGTTCTGGACATCATTTTTGTAGAAGAACCGCCGGGGCTGTGGGCCCGGAATACGGTTAGTCGACCCTTTGCCAGAAAATAATTGGTAGCCTCCTGGAATATCCTAGAAACTAGTGACCGCGTAGGACAATTCCTGGGAAATTAAGTTAAGTGTTCTGGAAATTCAGACATTCTATTGGCAAAAATATCATAGTGCAAGTATCTCTAGAATTCGGTTTCCTCAGAACGAACTGTTGTGGCCCCCAGCTGAACTGGGAGACTGGGAAATGAAAAATGCTATAAATTACTGATTCACGGTTAATATTTAATAATAATGCTAAATAACGTAACCTGACGATTGACATTTTTAGCAGACTGAGGTTTTTTGTAGTTCCACCTGAAAAAATTGCATATGGCCCTGCTGATAGAAATTGATGCTTTAGTCGCGCAAGAGAATACCGGGCTGGATCTAGAGGAGATTAAAATACCTGAGTCTCCCTTCCCCTCCGTGCGAACGAACATTCCTTTCTCCAAAACAGCAAATATTCTGTTTGTCGCCTCAATTTTTTAAATATTCAACGACACGTGCGGCATCCTGATTGGATACATATATCAAGTGTTTATTTTGATTTCTTGAGAAGAGTGTGGCGCTCGTCGAAATCATAGTATAAAAGGATAGGGCTTGACGGCATTCATGTCAACCTTAGCCGAGTGGTTCGGTTTGCTCATGGTTTCACGGACAAAAGTTGTTTCACACCCCCATTTGTGGGAATCGTTAGAATTTTTCGCTCCACCGCCCTTCTTTTGAGGGGGGCGTTATACCACCCTCAACACTTTAGAGGGTCTGAAAAAAATTTTATCAGTGATACCATGCCCCTCTGTAAAAGTGAAAGATGGATCAATCCGTTTCACCATTGCATGCGAGATACTAGTAATATTATAGGTTGAACTAACTGAATACGTGAAGCTAGGCAGAACCGTTTACAAGTTTCTGCCAGACGCGAAAGAGAAATGTCAAGCTCTTTGTTTCAGCCGGTTTTTAACAGATAAGGTAACGTGTTAGCTTGTACATTGTTTTGCGGATAATTCATTATTCAAATAAAGTATATAATATAGCTTCAACTACGCGATTGATGTTTGCCAAAGTAAAAACTATTTTCTCAAATTAGTACCTTAAATCAGCAATAGTATTTTGTATATGACCGTGTAGAAATCTAAAACAATATTAGAACACTATAATATGACTTTGATTGCGGTATATACATGTGATTATTTCATTATATTGTGGAACTCAAATTGTTGACTTGTATTGTAGTTCGTATAGAACCGCTTTAATCGTACAATATCTACATTACTTTGCTTTGTTAAATAAGCTATTATAGTTTTGAAACATGAAATATTATTGGAGAAACTTTTGATAGTTTGCTAATACAATATATGTTATCAGTGTGGATCTTTATTGCAAGCCCGCACAATTAAAGTGTGTTGAATTACATAGATCCTTTCAAAACTACTGATTTCATGTCTATTTATATTGCACGCCAAAACTATTCGTTTCAGGCAGACTACAATCTTTCTTATTACAGTATTGGCCATATAAAGCTTTCTGGGAAACATGTTCGTCGTTTGTTCTAGAGGCGTACCGTTGTGCAACAAAGTATTGATTTAACAAAATTACTAACTTTATTATTCTGTTTATCTGCATGGATGTGTAATTGCCAAAATTGTACTTACCACTGATCAAGAACAGTACCCTATAGAAAATTTTCTTGAGCTATAATCGAACAACGAGCAGATATCGACTAAAATCCACTTATTTTAAACACATGTCGTTGCTTTTGGACAACAGTATAGTTACAATAGGAATTAAGTGCTCAAAAATTGAACGAAGTTTTGTTCGATTTCGATCTTTTTTGCTTAAACGAAAATACATTAATTAAGCGAATTTCGATGGCATTCAAATAAAAATTTAATTTTAATAAAAAGTGTTACTTCGCGTTTAATTTAACATAATTTTGATTGTGCTAAAATAAAAAATGCCAGTTTCCGTTTAACGAATTTCGTTTAAACGAAGTTCGATCGATTACGCTGTCGTTCGATTTCACCGACATTTGATTTTATGTGCACTTAATTCTGTTCTATGTTCGTTCGTTCGAAAGGTGACACTCATTTATGGCGAGTACTGTAGCTGTAGAGCTTAAAACTAAGACTTAAAAAGCAAGCTAAAATTTCAAATAGATGTCGCACAAAATTGTAACATTATTTTCGAACAAAGGTGCAAACTTGTCGAACGACATCCCTGACAAGTACTGCACATAATAATTTAATTTATTTGGCCCCTTCACAAGCCAAAAATATGGAAGCGTGGGATTTTCGTTGGTTTTCTCTTGTCCATTCTCTAGAAAAATCTCGAGTGGGTGGCAGCGAAATTTGAATTTTTTGCACATGGTTTTTAATGTAATGTTGCACAATATTTATTTTACTGTGTTTAGTCATTTCAGTAATGATGGTGTTATTAGGTGTTGTAACTACCTTATCAATTCACCCCGACGCTACTAGCAATACAATCTAGCCCACACATTATTTTATTTTTGTGTGTTCGGTATCAGGATTTTGAGAAGCTGAATGGGTGCGAAAATGGGGACTTTGGCGAGTGAGGTGGGGAATTGCCGAACGTGAGGAGCGTGGCACACCTCTTATAATGAAGAGGCCAGTTGATGTCACAATAATTAAAATATTCTTAAACAGGCAGATTCATCGGATCCAGATCAGCTTTACCAGCTTGTTTCGGAGATAATTCCTGTGGCCTCATGTTTAGTATTTTGTTCCACAAAGAAAAATGCTGAAAATGTGGCGCTACTCTTGGCGAAGCAGGCACCAAAGTAAGGACTGTCGCTTTTTGTGCGTTCTTCATCAATCTATAATCTGTGTATAATCTTAAATATGTACACGTGAGAGTTGCAGCACGGTCACTCAACGGCTTGTGCGCACTTGAATGATGAGAGATTAAATTAGTAAGCTGCAGTGTAAGCATGCATGCATACAATGTCGGAATGCACGGAATCCGTGCTGCAATGTAGCTGCGACATGTCGCGCAGTGTTATATCATGTTACAAAGTTTATTGGAATTCTAACTATAGATAGTGAAACGAGCGAAGTGAAGAATTTTTACAAGCCGGAATGGTGATGAAATTTAACATTGTCCGTGATTGCTTTTAGCGTGATATTCATAACTCAACTCTTTCTGGGCTGACCGATTCGCGTGATAGCTTATTTGAACACTTGAAATCTCTGTTTGTGCCTTTACGCGGGAAGCCCGATTACAGCGTCTCCCGCTCCCCAAAAAGCGAGCCAAAGAGGCTGCAGCCGAGTCTCGAAGGGAGTCGAAAAATGACATTATTTCATCTCGAAAACCAGTGTAGATATCTGAGTCACCTAGAAGAACTAAACGGTGTTTATAAGACTTATATAATCTAAAGTGGAATTTAATAGACTGACATGCTATTATTGGTTTTCTAGGGCCTTGAAGATGCTGAGGTAGGTAAAAATACTTCGTTGATCGATGCTCATGTCGTCATGTCGTGATTTTTGTGAACTGTTAGCACGACAAAATATGGCTTACGCTGTTCAGCCCTGCGTCAACTGCATCACACTGAATGGACACGCCACGCATTGACAGTAACCTAGGCAACTTGGCTCAGTTTCCGCTCGCCTCGAGTTACTAAACATACGAATGTTACATGTTACTTCATAGAAATCCTGAAATTATTTGTTTCCTTGTCATGGAGGCAGAAGGTTTATTTCCATAGCAGACGATATTGCTAAATCAAACTGTCTGTGGTAATACTCGCGTATTTAACAGCGAACACAGTTCACTAGTAAAAAATGCTACTGCCGATTGCACTGCATGGTACTTAACTTCAATTTATATTATACCAAGAGTGCATAAGTGAAGAGTGTGACACTTCTCTGCACTCTAATTTTAGTCCATATCCGATGACATGGGCGTTTTCGGTTCTATCCCCTCATTTCTCATCATGAACAGACTCACACGTTTTGTGGGACTGGTAAGACCCTCATAGTTTCTTGACTTGGTGGGTTCTACTCCTCACTGTTTTTGGGTCAGTTGAAACACGACTGCCGGCTCAACCGACCCCCTCAAAGCTGGGAGGGGTCCGATCTACTCCCACAATACGTGAAGGATCTGTGCATGATGACCCCCACCGGGAAATGAGGGTAGAGCCGAAAACGCCCGTGTCATCGCTCACGAGGTAACACTAATAGAGTGCATCAAGTGAACATGTCAAACAACAACTGTCACAGGCATCCACTTGGCCTTGTTTTGTTAACTTTAAGTTCAGATAAACAACTCCTACAGGGCTAAGATGAAAAATCAGACCGGAAGTAGATGCTTGTCCTACTTATGTCTTACAGAGCAATTTACGGGAATAAAATTTTATCTTGTTTGGTTGTGAAGAGAAATTGATCAATTTGGATATAATAAACGTATGTTTTGAACGAAAACCGGAGCAAAAATATGGAAAGGTTTAAATAAGAATTCGGCCTCCGGTTTACCTGCTCGAACCGCAACTGGAACACGTTTTTCGCTGTACCTCATTCGGAATTTAATTCACTCCCAGCTCTATGCGTCCGCTAAATTACATATTCAACACTCAGGATGCACCACCTTGGCGATATGACACGATAATAGTTATTTCACTATAATACTTTGTTAAAAGACACAGAGTTGTTGTGTTCAACCATGCATACGCGCGTGGAAATAGCAACTGCGATAAACGCGTGTCGATATAAAAGAAAGGAAAGCATTGTGCTAGATAGTGCCAAGGTTTGTAACAAAAACAGATTGTCATATGAAGCATTTACAATACTCGCCATAAATGACCGTCGCCTTTCCAGCGAGTGAGTTCGAGCGAGTCGCTCGCTGGCGAGTGGCTCGCTCGAGATATCGAAACTATTTTAATTAATAGTAAATTCTATTTTTAGAACAAATTTATTTCTAGCGAGTCGCCGGCGAGTCTCGAGCGAGTGATAGGCATTTTTGGCGGGTACTGTACCTTAGCTGGCAAGATCCCAGGTGTCTATTAAAATATTTTGTATAACGTAAGTTAGTGGTTTAAAAGAATATTTTCTACGAAGAGAATTAAAGATAGATGTCATTATAAAGTTACGTAGTCGGTCCCACCTGGACAAGTCTTGGATGATATTTGTGAAGATCTGGAAAATAATTCATATTACCATGAGTATACCTACAGTACTCGAGATAAAGGAGGTTCGTTCGATGTAAAAATTTCAAATTATGTTTCTTTAACTTGTTTTAACTTTTCGTACTTGTGCTACGTCAGAAACCACTGTGGGTGTTATTTTAATGTTCTCTTGAGAATTTAGAATTTTATGCATCGTTTGCCTTAAGGCGTGTGCAGTAGACCCTCATTTTGTCATATCTAGCCATGGCAATGACGTGCAGCCTAAATAACCTGAAACAACTGTTTGACAATAATTTAGGAGCCGTAGCAGATCCTCGAAATGTTAGCTATGAGGCGAGATGACCTATATATTGTCACAAGGGCAGGATTTGTCTTTGCAGTATATAATATTCTTTCAGGCATATAGACACACTTTTGGCTTACGAAATATCTTGTTGTAGCTATCTTTCATTCGAAAATTAATTTCCACAATCTTTAACGTTATTCTACCTTAAATGCAAGTATGTAGGCGTTAATTTATGGTTGGTGTTCAGAAATGCATGGTCAAATCAGTACTTTAGCTCTGGCTTGGCTGCAGATACCTCACATAACTGCAGTCTGGCTATGAGTTTCCACGGTAGCGAAACAATGGACTACTTCCAAAAAGATGGCAAAGTCATGGTTGATAAAGAGATGCATTACTCTTTAGTGGATCTGACTTGAAGAATGACTAATACAAGCTGCAGATTAATTGTTCTTGTAATACAAAAGACTGCACACTGAGTCGTTCTGACGAAAATTGTCGTGGGGATCCGGAAACATTGCTAAGTTCTTTTCCGTTCAGGAGTAATTACGGCAAGTTGCAAGGCAAGACTCTTTGAATAATAAGTTCTGCGCTCCGAAGTTGCTTGGTGGTGAAAATATAGAGTATTGGCACTTGATGAAATGGCAGAAACCATGAATGGCTGGAGATACATTACTGGCGTAGTGGATGTGCTAATAAGCGTGACTGAAACAAGTAGAAAGGCAATAATTGGCTATAACACAAAAGATCGAGTTGCACCTTTGTCCAGCGCCTTACCAGACTGCACGTCTCATACTCTGCGCGTAGTGGTAGTCCTCTCAAGGATAACACCCAGCAAGGGGAAGTATGCGAACACCAGCTAAAACAGGTGTCATGGTCTTCACTGTGAGGTCTTGGAGGGTTTAGAGATGCCCAGCTGTACTCCCTACAAAATGCCAAAGAAATTCCATGATAGCAAATGCTTAGTGAAAGCGAAATGGTGAAGATATAACCGGCACACGAGCTAGGGAGCGACGAACCACGACAAAAAGTCCGACTTCGTTCGCGTTAGTGGTGGATATTGGGGCCAGGTGAAACACATAGATGGATGTTTGCGTCATATAATGAACTACGTCTAAAAATATAGGGATATCACTAAGTATCGGAAGCTTGTTTTTTGACATCACAAAGGTAAAATAGTTTCAAAGCTTAGAGCATTCAGAAAATAATTATTAAACATTCGTGTTACATATATAATGATGGCCGCTCACTCCAAACTACATACATAGCTACCGAGTCCTTCGAAAGAAATGAGCTCTAAAATAGAATTTATTATTAATTTTAATACTTTCGAGTTTTCCAGCGACAGCCACTTGCTCGCGGCTCTCTTGAGACTCGTTGTCAAGCCGCTCGGTTGAAAACTACAGTAATTTTTGGCGAGTAATACATGTTCGTTTGATAATAATCATTGTCTTTTATAAAAACACAAAAATTCAACGGTGACATATTATGCTTAGCAAAACAATGTCCAAATCAAATTTTTACTGAAAAAGTAGAGAGATCTGAAAAAAATACAGTTGTGCTTAGAAGTATTGGATGTTACGTTGAGACCACTGGGCTTATTGCTTTTGTTTATTGTTTAGCCGAATAAAGCCAGAAGATTGACTGATTGTGGTTCGGAAAATATATTTGCCGCTTATTTCGTATCAGTATCTGAAGAAATCTCAGGTTGAAAACAAGAGTACTCGCCTGTCGCCTATTATGGAAAAGAAAACATACAAACAATTGCTTTTAATTATAATATGTGGCGACGGGTAGTCGCACTGCATGATAAATAATTACGAATATTCGCGCATCTTTCCATGAGCTGTACTAGGCGTTATAATAAAAATTTGCATTAATGCAGTAACCAAGAAACAGGATGGTCTGTCTCTAGCAGAAAAAATTTACAACTACATTGGATTCTAATTTTAGCACATTGTACGGTGTATGATACTTGCAACAGTACCTGTCGCAATCTATTTATGATTCCTAGGTGACGGTTCACTTTGCCTACAACTTGAAAGAACATGTAGATCTGTTAGACCTACTTTTAGACTAAGGCGTCAAAACCAATTTTTGCTTATTTAATGTTTGCTATTACCAAAAGTGCTCTAGGGAAGAGTATGTCATTTCAGAGAACTCTAATGTTAACCCATGTTTGAGCACACGGGCGTTTTCAGCTTGATCCCTCTATTCCGGCCTGGGTGATCATGCACAGATCCTTAGTTTCGTGCTTGGATGAACATAACTCGGCCCCTAGTTTTAGTAGTGGGCATGTCAGATCTTTCTTTAAACTGGGAGAGGGTCCGAGCTACACCCTACGACATGTGGGGACGGGTTGGAGCTACCCCCGTAAAACTGGGGTGGATGTGTGTGCGTGATACCACCTCCAGAAATAGGGATCAGGCCGAAGGCACCCAATTTACAAACACGGGTTAACGTTCGAGTGCCGGAAAGTGGCATTCTGTTTTTTAATGCACTCGTGGTATTATATACATCGTGCAAACCCAATGGTAAAAGCAAATTTGTCGTGAACTGTGCACGAACAATGTGCGAATTATTCGCCTTAACAAAACAAATTCCACATTCGTGTTTTCGCAGATATTTCAGGACAGATTCGTTCGTACAGCACCAAAAGAGCCAAATTGATTATATGTAATTTGTTGCGATTTAAAGAGAATCAACCGAAAATCACCGCGAAGCTAAGCAACGTCTCTACGCAGCAATGGCTGCCGAAGCGGATGGCAAGCTGTGCCCAACGCTACAAAAATGCATGAAATACGGCATTGCATACCATCACTCCGGGTTGACAGCAGATGAGCGTCGCCTTATTCAAGAAGCATACCTTGATTCGACGTTAAATGTCATTTGTTGTACTTCGACGCTAGCAGCTGGGGTTAATTTGCCTGCGAAACGGTATGCCAGTATCGTTTAATGCTTGTGGAAATATGCATTTTGCTTTCAATGTATTAACAAAAAGTTTGCCAATGGGCCTTCTTGCTAATGCTGATAAAAGATTATACATGTCTATGTTGAAACAGGGCGAGCGAAGCGATCGGAGCTTTTGTTGAGGGCGCTAGGCGGTGAAATCGGAAAAGTTGTTGACTCTCGGTCTACCTCATGATTTATTTAGACTGGTTGGCTTGTGATAATTTCTTGTTCGATGACAAACAAAAGTGGAGAAAATATTCTTTTTTGTTTAACTTTCAGAGCTCCGCTCATCTTCCGAGTGAGAATGGTAAAAACTGGGTTTAATAATTCTTTGCCAATTCTTATCAAACGGTATCAGTGTTTCGCAACCCATACCTCGCGACACAGGCTTCGCGTCGAAAACAGAAACCTCCGCGACGGAAAATCAGCTCATCCAGTCCTACAAGTTTGCTAAATAGTAATTTTTGTGGCTTTACTTCCTGACCCGCTTTGAACCGAAAATATGATTAGTCGACCCTTTGCCAGAAATTCAGATTTTTCAAATTTGTGATGTTATTAATGTTGAAATTTACAATGAGTGTCTTAGGTTATCAAGCACATTGAATACGATATTTTTATCGTGTAGAGTGTAACTTTACTATTACTATATGCAGGGACGTAAATCCTACCAACAAAGTGGGGGGATCAACTGCATCTAAATCTCAAATATTTACAATAGCGTGTTATCCTTGTGGTAACACGTTTCATATGTTTTAGGGTCACATGACACCACTTTGTGAATTTCAGAATTTTTGGCTACGGTCATGCCTTTACCTGGCTATCGCTAGAACAATGGCAAGGACCTATTCTTGAATTCAATCTGCCCAAAGAAAAGACCCTTTCTTTTTACGCGAAAACTTTTTAATAGGAAAATACCCATTGTAACGCTGGCTCTCCCTCTGCCCGTGGTAATCCCATCAACGGGTGCGCCGTTACTATTATTGTCTCGCACGTCGAAATAAACTTATTCTAGAGAGTATCGAAAACTAGCCATACTGACAGTATGCATAGGAACAAAATATCTCTCATCGACAGCTATCATACTAACAAACTACATAATTAAAAATAAATTTAAATCAATATTAAAAAACAAACACAGTTAATACAGGTACTGTTGATTAATAAATGCTCTATCAATATAAGTGAGTCCTGATGTACGAGCTAAATAGCGGCGGAGGTTTCTTTGGTTAACTCATCTGTGAATTTTCCGTGTAACCTATCGAAAAGTGGGAGGGTTGCGTCCCCCATCCCCCGGTATTTACGCCCATGATTATATGTATCTATTCATAATCTTCAAGGGTTTCATGGTCGGCCATAAAATGCCTGTTTTCAATTGTTCGGTCAAGTGTTGCTTGCACGCTATCAATATAGTTTTATACTTTATCTCTACATATAGTCTTTCGGAGCGCTGAAAAAACTGACCATTGCTTTTTCAGGTCTGGTTTTTAGAGTATCACACAAACGCCTTTTTGGCTACAAATGCCATCATGCCTTTTCTTAGGGTTTCAATGGGTTTACAATGTTTTAGAGTGTGGCTCTGCACGTTCATTAGTAGGAAAACAGGGTTCTACTCCAGATGATTAATACTGTCATACTTTAATGGCAGCTGCTGATTAATGACAGATCATTAATCATAGCGCTTCGGCTCGCGATCTACTTGCTCGAAATGCTACGGTCATTTTTGCCGAGTACAGCACATACATACAATGTTTTGGCGTAACCTTTTATTTTGAAAAGTTTTCAAACCACATTGTTGAAGAGGTTTTAATCGAACTTTGTTAATTTGTGTTTTGCTTTGTTAATTTTAAGATTATTGTTATGAAAGTTGTCTAATTACGATGCGATATTGTCCTGTGTAGCGTGTGTTTAACAGTAAGTAGCGATTGGACGCTTTGCTTGCGATTACAACTGCAATGTTATATATATAATTTCGTTTATAAATGTTGGCTAATCTTATAACATTAAAAAATATACTTTCATTATTTTCTAGAGTAATCATACGATGTCCGCTTATTGGCAATCAATTCATATCGCGAAAACAGTACAAACAGATGTCTGGACGTGCAGGTCGTGCAGGGCTTGATAGCTTTGGTGAAAGTATTATAATTGCTCAGTCGAACCAGAAAGAAGCTATTCGTGACTTGTTGTGCAGCGAGTTTGAAGAATGTCGTAGTAGCTTAATGTACGACCGAGGTCACGGACTTAAAACGTTAATTTTGGGTCTAATTGGCCTACAAGTTGTACGTAATCCTAACCAACTGCACGAATTTATTAAAAACTCACTTCTGTACGTTCAACAAAATCGTTTTGGTGATAACTTGGACAAAGATATTGATCACCTACTTAAAGAATTAATATCAAATGGCTTAGTTGATCTTAAAAAGGAATTCGTCGTGTCTGGTACAAATGATTATGAAAATAATACAACAGCTGTGTCGCCCGGAAGTATTTCCAGAAATGACAATAGAGAATGTGAGATCAAGCAATGCACAAATCATTCCGAAAACGGTGACGTGATAGTGATGGAAGTATCGAGGCTAGGTCGAGCTACATATAAAGGTTTGTAATTTGATTATGATAAGTATTAAACTTATGTTTAGCGTAATGTGAATTCAGAAACATTAGTTTAGGGCTTATCGGCTTGTCGAAGGTTACACATGACTATATTATCTTGGTTTTCGCACTGAGATATTCATTGCTGACAAAACCATTGACGTCACTTTGAATAAATGTGTTCGCTTCGTCGCTTCGTTTTTCTGCATTTAAAATTTGCACATTTTTGTTTCAAAATGATGTGCCACAATCTTCAGATTTATTTTCATCCATTACTAAATGTATCGAAAAACCACCAACGAATGTAGAAATAGCTCAAACGTAAATTTTCATACACAATTAAGGTCAGCATCCTATAATCGAGCCGTCTGAGCTATGTATAATACCAGTAAGTACAATGTTGCTAAGGGCCAGATGCAACTTCGCCACATTTGGCTTAGCAATATCGCATTAGTTTTATATGGGTTGGTGCACTTGACCTTCTGTTGGGAGTGAAGATGGCATGCACGTCATTTTAATACTCACTATATTAAGTGAGGTTGGCTTGCCTCTTGGCTGGTAAATAAACATTGTTATTATCAAGCATGTTATATTTCCAATACTCG
The DNA here is from genome assembly GCA_030248225.1 of Trileptium ribeirensis. Lineage (NCBI taxonomy): Eukaryota > Metazoa > Nematoda > Enoplea > Enoplida > Thoracostomopsidae > Trileptium > Trileptium ribeirensis. Next base: position 26,184 of record JASANE010012017.1, on the reverse strand, counting down.
CCAAAACTATATCCTGCATTGTGTATACTTGGCTACTCCACAAAAAAACAAACATGTGGTGAGGACTTCACTTACAAGAAGTTGTGTGCTAAGTCGATACATGTTAAAAGCCCTCAATTTGCACTGGAATTTTTGTACAAAAAGGTTTTCGGAGGTTATACGAAAAGTGGGATGGGGTGGATTTTTAAGAAAGTCGCGCTTGCGGGAGCGGCAAACTTGGTTCAACTACTATACTATGTACTGTGCTCTCTCCAAAAGAATTTGGATATTGCTAGAATACCTAAGCAAGCTGGGTTCTTTTATTCTCAGTGATTGTGTATATGTATAATGTTTGTGTGTATACTCATCATCACAGCTTCAATTTCGTTCGCACCAACGGCAACTGTCCTTTATGGCGTGTAAAATTATATAAAACGGATAAGTCGTTTGAAAGTTACACGAAAAGAAGAAAGTTTAACTCTATTGTCATCAACCAAAGGTGTTCATTGACTCCAAGGTACCGTTCATATTTGTGATAAGTGTAAAAATCAAGTTTTCAGGCTCAGCTCGGCTCTACAGCGGAGCCTGGGGTGCAAGCGATCGAGCCGACCTTCGAGCCTACCGTCAAAAATGGTAACAATTCGAGCCGAACTTCGAGCCTGGAATTTAACAGGCGAGCCGAGCAGTACCCAAAAATTAAGGCTCATTTTTACTTCTAATACACACATTACACACCTACTTGACAGTGTTCAATTTGTTTGACATAGCTATATATTTAATATATGAATGTGTACAATACGTTACGTATTTTATTGCCACTGCCTGACGGCTAATAATAATGCAAAACGCATTGTTTTCACTTTCCGTCAAACTATGCATTATAATGTTGCTTGCATTGCATATGATAAAGAGTCGATGGTGGTCGGCTCTGCTGAAGAGCACGACACTGTTTAACTTTTCGTTGTTTTCGTCCGCGGTACTCCGCGGTCGTTTTCGCCTTTACCCCCGCCAGGTTTAGTACTCCGAAGTGGTCATCAACATCACAACCCCGGTCATGTTATTAGACCAACAAGTTTACATCACTCCCATGTTCATGTACCCCCAAATTACACTCCAACTAGCGCGTATACAGGGGGAGGGCGGACGGTGGGCAGGGGATTAGCCAATCGAAGGCATGAAGAGGAAGGCCAGGCTAGGCGAAAAAATCGCCAGCCTCAAATTTTGTCTTAAATTTTTGATGCGGCGAACTACCACTGACAAAATTTACTGCGCGTATTCGGCGCACAGGGGTAAAGGCCCGGGCACCGTTGGAGTGGGCAGCGGTGCGGAGCTTTAGGGAAGCAGACTAAGCGTTGGGTAAAGCTTGCTTCCTGGGAGTGAGTGCCTACAGCCAGCGCTCCCTTACGGCGATTCTTGAATCCACTGCTGCACTCTACCCATGTTCATGTACTACGAGTTCATACTACTTCCAAGTTCATGGACTACTAAATTAAAAAAAATTCTTATGAATTGGGTGGTGCCTGAGCCTTGGGAGTAGATGAAAAATGTTGGTTTTACCCCCCCCCCCACCGGTGGGGACTGGTGGTGGTGAGTCATGTGTTGGGTATTACTCTTATTTATATGTATTTATGTATAGGTATATATGTTTAGCATACATGCATACGTATAGATGTTTATTGTATATATAAATACAGACATGCAAAGTAGTATAGTGACAGCAGTTCGTACTCCGAGGATCCAAAATTTTAAACCAATGCAAGAGGTAATTAGGATGAATTTTTATTAATGGGATCATTAGGTATTTTAGTAGTATTAATGGGGTCATTAGGGGTGCCATGCTTTTATTGGAACGGGTAATTATGGAGTATCGGCTTGTACCATGGTGTCAGCGTGTGTTGGGTACTTGCTTTTTTATACGTGACATAGTTAAATTCTGGGTAAAATATTTGGAATCAATAGCTTCCTTTAATGACTAATCGACCGGTATGGCGCTATTATGTTACATTGCCACAACTCCATTTTAACACATCTGTAAGGATATAATAGTGTTGTCGACATTTTAACACACCCGTAAGGGCGTAGTAGTGTTTTCGACGTTTTAACACACCCGTAAGGGTATAGTATTTTCAGGTATTTTAACACACCCGTAAGGTATAATGGTGTTTTCGGATATTTTAACACATCTGTAAGGGCGTAGTAGTGTTTTCGACATTTTAACACATCTGTAAGGGTAGGATAGTGTTTTCGGCATTTTGGCACCTCACCAAACGTGTAATTTTGTTTTTCTTTATTGAGAAAATTACATAATAATACAAGTGAAGTATAATATATACATACACACACACAACATATACAGCAAAATATAAATATTAACATATGCAATATCTTCATTTATTCCCTTTTAGCACCATATTGATGCACCAATTGATATTTTCGTCGCCGTGCATGAACTGGGTGGTCGTAGAGGAATGCCGTTATGACTACATTGCCGTCTGTCACCACACATAATATAAACCTGGTTCACCCGTCCATCCTCGATAGCCTATGACTTAGTTGAATATTTTGAAGTGCTCTACCCGATTATCTTGTCGCTTGAAGTGATCATCGCCGTTGTACACCGTTTCGTAGATATTTGCCCTGTAATCGTTCATGAGACGTGAATTTCCAGTGGCAAAGTGACCAGTATAACCATGTACAAAGTGTTTACTGAAGTGGAGAAACATGACAGACTGTTCTCGATGAATGAAAGTGTAAACTGATTTAATAAATTGAAATACACTGGTATATATAAACATTTCATCCCTGCCAAAGGAATCATCGCATGGCTTTACGCCGTAAACACGGTGTTGGCTACCATTATGTTTTTTTTCTTTTTACTTCATAGGATAGTGCTTTCGGCATTTTGGCACCTCACCAAATGTGTAATTTTGTTTTTCTTTATTGAAAAAATTACATAATAATACAAATGAAGTATAATATATACATACACACACAACATATACAGCAAAATATAAATATTAACATATGCAATATCTTCATTTATTCCCTTTTAGCACCATGCTGATGCACCAATTGATATTTTCGTCGCCGTGCATGAACTGGGTGGTCGTAGACGAATGCCGTTATGACTACATTGCCTTCTGTCACCACACATAATATAAACCGGGTTCACCCGTCCATCCTCGATAGCCTATGACTTTGTTGAATATTTTGAAGTGCTCCACCCGATTATCTTGTCGCTTGAAGTGATCATCGCCGTTGTACACCGTTTCGTAGATATTTGCCCTGTAATCGTTGATGAGACGTGAATTTCCAGTGGCAACGTGTCAATATGACCATGTACAAAGTGTTTACTGAAGTGGAGAAACATAACGGACTGTTCTCGATGAATGAAAGTGTAAACTGATTTAATAAATTAAAATACACGGGTATATATAAACATTTCATCCCTGCCAAAGGAATCATCAGATGGCTTTACACCGTATACACGGTATTGGCTACCGTTATGTTTTTTGTTCTTTTTACTTCAAATCAAACGTATAACACAACTTAATAATATCATCATAATAATCAACATTCAACATAGGGTATAACAATGATAATTCATACAGTGACTGTTTAAAAGTGTTTTCGTTCTTCATTATAAATATAATAATTCGACTTGATAATTGCTTGTCGTCGTCGTTGAACCCTGAACAAATTTTCCTCCTCTTTTGATCACCCGTCGATATAGTCGCCTGTTGCTTCACATTTACGTCAAAACTCATCCACCCGGTGTTGCCAATAATCAATTTCCTTTTGAAGATAAACGTTGCGCACGTATTGCTCCATACACTTTACGAATATTAATTCCAATGTATTGTTGACGAACCACTTTATCCAAATCATACGGGACCAGATGTTTCATAAATCTCGCTCCCATATAATGGTTGGTGAATATGTATCCACGATAAATACCAACCGATCGTATCAATATAAGTCCGTGTTGATATGGAATCGATAAGTTCATAAACAAATGTTCAAATACGTCGAATAGATAAACCATCTGTGCGTTCCATTTAAGACCTTTAGGTGGTTTCAGTCGAACGTTGAAGTGTACATTTGATGATGTTTTATTGATACATTGAATACCATAACCCTTTGCCGGGTTCCATTTTTCGCTTGATCCGTTTGTCCAATCGTCGAAGCATAGATTTTGTGTGCAATTTTCGAGGTTACACGTGGTAGAAGTACTACGCTTTACACTTATGAACAATATAACTGTCTCCACAACAACAGCTACAAATATTCTAATTCTAAAGCTATTTAAGACATTTTATTCCAAAATACTTCTTTATTTGAGTTAATGTTCAATTCAGCTGTAAATTCTACCATTGGGAAAATCAGAATAGCCGTTTTCAACTCCTTTACAAAATCAGTTGAAAGCCTCATTTGCCCATCTGGTGGGTTTGAAGGATGATTGCGGTCACTACTATGATCTCTGCTCAAATCAATACAAAATATCTGGTAACCTGCACCATGTCGAAAACCAACTTCCGTTAATAACAAATTTTCTGTTCTGCTGTTTAATGCATATAATGTATTATAAAATAACCTCATATCATTGCCAACCTTACACGGTAAAGATATATTGCACGAGTATCTGTCATCGTTCATAAATACTGTAAAACTATTCATATCTGGTAAACTTAACCTAAACAAGTTTGACTTTGGTGCACCAGCATATGCTTCTTGAGTTATACCCAAATGTATATTCTACGGGGTAATGATCCTTCAAAAATTGTCCAATCCACGTTTTGTAATCCTTTATTTACTGAAAGTGTTTGAACCTTGTATCGTATACTAGGAAATTTAACCCCACTACTATTTAGAATTTAAAATTATTTCACCCAAAATTTAACTAATGTCACGTATAAAAAAGCAAGTACCCAACACACGCTGACACCATAGTACAAGCCGATACCCCATAATTACCCGTTCCAATAAAAGCATGGCACCCCTAATGACCCCATTAATACTACTAAAATACCTAATGATCCCATTAATAAAAATTCATCTTAATTACCTCTTGCATTGGTTTAAAATTCTGGATCCTCGAATCCTCGGATTACGAACTGCTGTCACTATACTACTTTGCATGGCTGTATTTATATATACAATAAACATCTATACGTATGCATGTATGCTATATATACCTATACATATAAATAAGAGTAATGCCCAACACATGACTCACCACCACCGGTCCCCACCGGTGGGGGGGGGGTAAAACCAACATTTTTCTTCTACTTGGGGGCGTCTAATATAGTTGTCAATGAACATGGGTGGGGTGTAATTTAGTGGTCCATGAGCCTGAATGGGCTGAAAATTAAGTGGTCAATGCAATGGTAGTCTCCTCGATATTCCGACAGCCCGACAAAAAAGGTCCATAATCCGACAAAAGACTTCGATACTCCGACAAAAGAGAGTCAACATTCCCCAACAGAAATTTCAGTAGGCCAAGTTCCGTATAACTGTAAGTAATTTGGCTGACGAAGTGCCTGGCTACAGGAGGACTCAAAACGCTTATCCTCACCAATGTTTTAATTTTATATAGTGACATTCATTCATTATATTTAGGATTAAAATGGCATAGTAAAGCAAAACGTGTATATTTGGCTCATTTCGTGTGAAGATCTCGCTTATTTTGCTTATTTCGTGTGAAGATTTTATTTTGCTTACTTTGCTGTCGCCTCTGCACAATCTATTTTAGTTTACTGTCGGAGTACCAAACCTTATTGTCTGAATATCGAACTCTTTTTGTCGGAGTATCGAACTCTTCTGCGTCAATGAGCCGGTATTAAGTCGTTGTTCCAAGAACATGGGCGGTGTGCGAATTTGCAGGTCCATGCATAATGGTGGTATGTAAACCTGGTGGCCTAACAACATAAGTGGTGTAGTTATGTTTCTTTTATGACTCAAAAACTGCTGCACGACGTAATTTTGAGACCTACACCACTTCTGGTACTTTGTGTAACGCCTCGAGATGCACGGATATTTGGAATAGGTATTTCGCCGTTTGTATGGTTTGATAACAGCTTAAAGCTTTCTTAACCTGATAAACAAAATTCCAAGATGGCCAATTTACGTATATCACTAAACTACAGTTATGCGATATTAAAGACTCAGCGCGTTTGGCCTCATATAAATACCTAAGCTTAATTTAATGCGAATGACTAGTACTTCAAAATCGGCATGTCTCGCAATTCATTTCACCGCTTAGGTTACTTTGATTATAAGTGATGAACCGCTGCCGTTTATATAAACTACGGTACTCGCCATAAATGATTGTCAACTTTCGCACGAACAAATTTAAAAAATCGCGAAAATATTTTGAACGTAACTTGAACAAAATTTTGAATTTATCGAACGAACATCAAAAAGATTTCGAGAGAACATCGAACGAACATTTTTGGCGAGTACTGCATAACATTAACAGGATAGTATATGCATTCCTTAATCGGTGAGATGCCTAAAATATATATCTAGTGTTTAGTCTATCCAATCGTCTAAAGTAGTCACGTGAGCATCTTACCAAATGTTATCATTCCAGCATTAGCCAATAATAAGCTGTTGAACAAATAATTCCAACGGTAAATATGAGCATTGGGCTCTTACCTTATGTGAGAAAAACCCCTACGTCAATAACAATAATTAATCCTGTACCTGTCAATGCGAATGTCGTGTCCGCCGTGTTCTTCTGGGTAATGAGTATCATTAAAAGCAGTTAATGCGGGCATCAAAAACTAATGTATCAGGTTTTTATCCTGTCTATACAAACGTCATCGCAGTATCTGGCGTCAAAACTCCGGGCGTGTCATTTTTGAAGATATAACTTTGTTACAAAGCGTTTAAGCCACCAAATCCTAATTGCTAGGAATTATCAGAATGGTGGTGCAAAGACGTGTAACTGGCGCTTTGTGCTAGTAGCGTTTGTGGAAAAGCTCAGAATTAAACAGGCATTATTTGACGATCCGCATTCTACAATATTTGTAGATGGCGTGATGTCTTAAATTAACAATGAAACAAGCGCAATTATTATTGTAAATACTCTTTGAAATAATTATCGGCTGCTAATATTAAAAAGACGTGAGTTTTTGTGCTAGTCAAATATCCAGGTTTTTGTTTTATAATGGTTTTGTGGCTGTGTTTAGTTTTGTGTGCATAGATGCCAAACGCTCTTATATTTTTAAGATTCCAATACTTGCATTTTTACTTTTATATGCTTCTATAATCACAAAATCATACATGAATCAAAGGTATAGTGGCCATGGAATATAGTAGTATTCCAAAAAATTTACATCGGTCACAAGTATCACTTCACCTTTTTGGCGTCCTTGAAAACCTTTACAAGCACAGATGCATCAAATTATAACTTTGTGTTGAAAATCACGGAATAATGCAGGGCTCAAGGGGTGTTCCATGGGATACAGTACCATTCCAAAAGAGTACATCGATATCAGATACACTGAAATATATCACTCCATTGTTTTCAGACCCCATGAAACCTTAGAAGCAACAAAGTATGGCATTACATTGAAAATAACGACATCATGCATGGTTCTTGGAGATGTTCCAGAGGATGCAGTACCATTCCAAAGAGGGTATACCGGTCACAGACACGTGCAGTTGATTCACTCTATTGTATTCAGTGATCTCAAAGCCCTTTATGCGGACCATATAATGCTTATTAACGATTATCGTAATATTTGACATACAAAGAGTTAAAATGGACATTTAGGGACTCCATTTTATATAACTATCTGCTTATCCGCAAGTCTGATACAAAATTGTTGGTAAACAAAGTTGTACATCTTATCTAACCGAACGTAAAAGACATTTTTTGATACGGCGCCTGTGTTTTGATATAGTAACTGTGAACGCATTTTCCATCGGTCACAAAAATTGGCGGTACACTCTTTAAGATGGTCTACTATGCCCCTTGGGTAGGTTGCATACATAAAATCTACATGTGGTGGACAGGGTGTAAGCTATCATATGCAAAAGATCCCAAGGGAATATCTCATTCACTTCTGAGATATTTAGAGAAAAACTACCCGGACGGACGGACACAGTAAGATTTATCAGTGCACATACAAATAAATGTTTGCTGTCTTCACTTGCTGCACAATAAGCATTATCTGCCCGGGTAATACTTATACATATGACTTAATCCATTTTCAATCCAGCATTTTCAAGAAAAACATTCCTATTTTTATTAGAATTACGCAAAACTTTGTAATTCGCAAATATTGCAGTATATACAGTAGAAAAAGCCATCAATTTCATACAACTAAAAAATTTAGCAAGTTTACAAAACATGAACTTTGCTTTAACTTTAATTAACTTTGCTAAAGACCCTAAATTTTCGAAACGGCGTGCGGAGTTTCGTGAAATTGGGCATAACTGCGCAAGAATATATTTTGTCCGTCTTGTGGCACCAGGTGGGACTATCTTGTAAGTTTATTGGGATCGGCAATGCAGAATTCGAAATCAGAATTAATCATATTACGTAGAGCAAATACTTATTATTATAGACTTCTACGCTTTGCGCGTGTATTAACGAACAACGTTGGGACATCTTTGTAACTTTAAAAACTTAGCGTTAGTGTCCAAAGTCCGTTGGTTTTAGAGCGTGGTGTGGTGCAAATGGGGAGAGATTTTTTAAAATTTTTGAAACTTATGGTTTTTCAATTTTACCTACTTTTCTCAATTGTTGCGCCAATATACCCCAACTTTTTCAGAATTATTTTACCAATTTTGCTGACATTTTCGCCAATTTTTGTTAGCAATTTCCGTCCGCCTCCGGTTCGATTTGTGGTTTCCTCCGAGGACACCGATGATTGCCACGTATGTGACGTTACAATAATAAATCCAGGATTGGGACGTGAAAGTAGTAGGATATAAACGCTCTCATCACTATTTCATTCGCTATATAATGTCTGAGATACATATGGAGCGTACCAATCCACGGGATTTAGGTTAGAAGCTCTGCAGGAATTGTTTACAATAAAATATATACGTCTATTATCGATAACAATGTTATCCGCTATAAGGTAGAAGAGAAAGGCTGACCCTATTTGCCACTCAGTGCCGGAGCAACACAGGGTGGTGGCCCCCCCCAAAGAGCAAGGGTGGTGGCCCCAAAAAGCTAGGGTGGTGGCCCACTTCACCATAATTACCAACAATAATTGTCAGTTATTAAGGTTGCATAATTGTCAGTTATTAAGGTTGGACTAAATAACGCACAATATATTTTCCTACCTTTACAAATAAATCATTCCCGTAAGCATTTCTTTCTCAACTTCTTTCCCGCAACGAAATTAGCAATAATTTCACTATAATCAATCGAACGAGCCACAGCACATTCAAAAGAAATAATTGCAAGTGAGGAAAGCCGATCATTACCCATCGTCGATCGAAGCCTTGTTTTAATGAGCTCAGCTTTGAGAAGCTGCGCTCTGGTTGAAACTTGATACCGAAACAGTTAGCATAACACGGAGAGCGATTGCCAGGTTGGGTATCTCTGATAGATGGTGCTTGTAAATATAGTCCAATATCTGCTGACCGGATCTGCCACCAGCCTCTGTATGTTCACTATAAGATGTGACAAAGCGCTCGATCTCCCGTTGAAGCTCTGTGGAGTCAACATCACCGGTTTGCGTTCGAAATCCACGCAGAATTGCCGTAAAGTGCCCGACTTCAGCGACTCGGCCATATCTTTGCTGCTGTATAAAAATCCAAATATTTGCGCAAGCTCTCTGATTTGGTCAAATCTTGCCCGCAAGGATACCAATGCATTATCTACCAGCCGCAAGAAGTAGTCTGTTTTAAATCTCTGCTCTGGAGATTCAACGGCTTGGTCATCGCATTCATATTCAAACTGCCGCTTTCGCTTGCGAAATCGAACGGCTGGAAATACTCGTTCCACGTCTCCAACTGTTCTGCAATTCTCTAGCGTCGAAAAGCGCTGGAGCGGTTCTCTAAACTGTAAGGAATCGAATACAACCATTTCTCTTGCTTGTGTCTGCAACAAATGCTAGAATTTTGAGAATGCTCCTTTATTGATCTGGTGCATAATATTATCCAAATCCTATCCTCGATGAAAGGCCATGAGACAAGCTTTTGAAATAATTTCTTTGACGCAGTTGCACAATCTGTTTATCAACTGAACTTACCAATTTTGCTATGCCTGATACGTTTGAAGCCGACGTATGGCGGAGAGAGCTGACAACTCTCCCAGCGAGTAAGCAGCACTCTAAGCTTATATAACATTGTCTTTCAGGATATCCCATTACCAGGGAAGCAAACAGATATAAAGACGGTAATAGTCCGAAAAAAGTGACTGAGTGCAAGAGCTAGCTGCATCTGTGCCCAATTCAGAATGGTTGAGAGGGAATAAATTGCCTTAGGTTTGCTAAGAGCAGTCTGACCGAGGTATTGCCCTTCATATTGAGCCGTTGAGCACTGCGGAGTCTGCTAAATCAAGCCCCCTCACGCCTAAAACACTCCACACCTTCCCTATTTTTGACGAATTACCAAAGAAATCTCCCACTGGCCCCTCCGCTTTACAAACCACATTCTAGACCACTAATTTGTTCTTTTCGAGAACATCGTTAATCAGTTTATTGATAGTATTCCCTAGGCGAACTGAACAAGTTTTGCGATCTTGCCTAATCATAAGATTCATCCTAACCTGTCCAGTATGCGTCGCTGTTTTTTATCTCTTTTACTTCTTCCTCTCCCTTCCTCTTCCCTCCCTCCTCCCATATCCCCTCCCCCTCTCCCTCCTTTTCTTCTTCCTTCCCTCCTCCTTCCCCTCTCCTCCCTTTTCTCCTCCTTTCTCTTCTCCTTCCCCTTTCTTTCCTCTTCCATCCATCTTTCTTCCTTAAATTCCCTCCTTCTACCTCTACTCTCCTTTCCTCAAAACACCCTTCTTCCTCCCTTCCCTCCCCTCTCCTCTCCTCCCTCCCCACTCACCTCTCTTTCTCTCCCCCAAAAATACCATAACTTTCTCCACCTCTAACCTACCTACCCCTCGTTCCAAAACAAAAACTCCTCCCTTCTCCTCCTCTCCTTCTCTTCTTTTCTCCCCTCTCCTTCCCCTCCCCTCCCCACCCCCACACCCACCTTCTTTTTCCCCTCTCCCTTCCCTTCCTCCTCCTTTCTCAAATCGTCTCATGGAGCCCCGAGGATCTTGTGTTGCAGGAAAGGGACCTTCGAACTGTTAGGCTTGCCACGTTCAACGATGTAACGGCGTTTTCACGAGAAAGTGGCCAGGCCAGCGGACGGATCATCCCTAGATGGCCGTGTTCGTGGGTATCCACTTCCGCTGCAATAAAATCACAAAGAATGTTTAAACTATAGATCCCGTCATTTATGGTGTCAATTTTACATTGAATGTGTTCGCGAACTAAGACTGACCATTTTTCAAATCAGATCAGCGTTACTGAACATGTTTAGCTAGATTTAAAAACGCCATAATTCTGTTCCGAACAATTCTGTTTGGGGTGGGGTTGGACTAGGCCACCTTGGCTACACCACTGGAAAGTACTTAGAAAGCAAAAACCGAGTGGTAAGCTATCACTTGAGTACTGAACACGCGGTGAAATTCGCTGTCGGAGAACAGTTTCTTGAAAAGTTGAGGGGGACGTGTCCCCCCGTCCACCCCCCCCTCTGGCGGAGCCCCTGAAAATGTTGGTTGCGATCTTTGCTCCAGATCTACTAAGATTTCTGAGATTACTAAGATTTAATGTCAGCGCATAATAAGAATCATCAGTCTAATGTTTAGGAAACTCTCCGGAGCATCTAGTTTGTTAACCACGCAGCATGATTAAATTATACAATTATATTATGAAGTTTGCAAAACCGTTAATAACCTGACTACAAGTCACTGATATGACTTTGCCTTACAGTTTATAAGAAGATCATAAACAGTCATATCACCTTGTTCATCGAAGGAGATTACTAAGATTTAATGTAGCGCATAATAAGAATCATCAGTCTAATGAGGAAACCTACCGGAGCATCTAGTTTGTTAACCACGCAGCATGATTAAATTATACAATTATATTATGAAGTTTGCAAAACCGTTAATAACCTGTTACTACAAGTCACTGATATGACTTTGCCTTACAGTTTATAAGAAGATCATAAACAGTCATATCACCTTGTTCATCTTCCGATTGCGTTTCATTTGAATCAGTGGATTCCTGTTCCGGTTGTTCCTGTTCGACATTATCTTCTGAGGCGGGTTTTGGTTCGTCCGAACTTGTCCGAGGTTGTTGTGGTACGAAGAATGACGTTACCTTCGGGAGATGTTGTGCTTGAGCCCGGTCGTATTTTAGCTGTTTCCGCTTAGACGCACCACTCTTTTGAGCGGTCCGTACTCTGTGACGTTGACTAGGCATTATGCAGTGTATTTAAAGTTATACTTTATATATTAACTAAAGTCTTAGCATTAAAGCTTAGCACTGAAATACATTGTCTTAGCACTAAAATTGGACTTTTATATTCAAATGTCGTATAACCAATGTCGTGTTGTTGTGCGCATACTGCAAAGGCAAAAATACTACCATTTATAACGAAACCGGAGCTGTGAAAAGCAGTGCAGCGTTCACAGAGAAATGTGCGCAGTCACTGCACGCGGTGGCACCATTTTAGGAAAAAAGTGCTACAGAAAGTTGTCTCTTTTTCAAAAAGTGCTACAGAAACTTTTCAGGAATGCCGCAAAAAGTGTTAATACAGAAATCAGTGTTCTCAATGATACCTGTCTTCCAAGGTGGTTGCGAGTCCTGAGGCGTGTGAGTGCCCAAGCATGGCAACGTTTTTATAGCATGGGTGGTGGCCCCCAGGGGTGGTGGCCCCCCCCCAAATGGGGGGTATGGGGGGCGGTTGCGCCGGCCCTGTTGCCACTCATACCCCTTCCCAAAGTTTGACCCCTTATATTTTTGATTTTGACTTTGCGAAATTTTACCTCCGACCACGTGAGGTGCAATTTTAGCGAATTCTTGTATTTTTGTTCATCTCAGTTGTATAGAGCAGGAATACTCATGCAGAGATGTATATAAAACAATAAAACAACATAATGCAAATCTATACATAATATGCGTATATATTAATATATAATCTATATATATATTCGTATGTATGTATTATATTCATTATATGTATTAATACTTTATATATGTATTATATGCATAATATTAATATATAATCTATATTAATACTCTTTCTATATATAAATATATACTCTATATTGATATATAATATTATATAAAATATTTGCCCCTGACCATTGACCTCCCTTCCGAACTCGGAGTCAATCTTGACCCCGAGAGTCCCTTATTGCCAGAGGCCTGGCAGAACCCCGATGTAATATTGTTATGGACGATTTACGTATCTTTCGTAACAAATGTTATAAACGACTGATCGTCTATAACACAAATTATAAACATTTCGTCTTTTGTAATATACCCATATAAGCGACGAATGTTTTGTAACTAAATGGTAAAGACGCCTCGTCGCTTGTAATAATTGTCGGTGGACGACAAATCTACCATGGCCGATGCTACTAACTTGGTTTTGTTTGTAACATAATCTACGACAGACCGCTCGCTTGTGACAAGATAGGTACGACAAATTGTTTGTAATACAAATATTGGCCGTATCTTATTGGGTACTCGGCGTACACAACAAAATTTACGGCTTTCTGCGGTACTATTAATGACAGACACACTCCATGTAGATAAAAGTCTCACAGTGATAATATCACGTCCGAATGTTGAACGCAATGTGCAATGTGTTGTTTTTAGCATATTTCAACAAAATCATTATGGCCTTTATTTTTCCATCTATATCTTTGCCAATTGATACATATTTACAGCTCCAGTTTCATTTAATTTCAATTTAAGGTTACTCGTGATACATATATAAAGTTTACACAACATATTATATACATGTTTAAATATACAGTTGCATGTGTACAGTTTAAAGCAACAGAGCGGTAGATTTATAATTGTATAATTTTTCCTAGCAGTTTCCGTGAGTACAATACAGTTTTTTTCTAGGATTATAGTCTCCTATATTTTTAGCCATATTTCATATATATTTTAGGAATCAGTTGGCATGTTTGCGCCTGTGACGTCAGCGTAACTGGTTATCAATCATTATACCACATCAGTAGTCGTTGTCACGTTTATTTTCTGTTATTTATTCAGGCTGTGTTGACGTAAATATTGCTCAAAAGCTTTACGACGATCTCCGTGCGACACTGGACCTTTTAGTGTTGTCTACCCATCTTCATTTACTGTGCTGCGTTGTACCGTACGATAACGTTGATGACATTCGCCCAGATTGGAATTCGCTTTACGAGCAGGTATATACACCAGAGATGGAATCCGGTCATTTAGGGTCACATTTGTGACCATGTCACCGGGGCGCGATCTCTGACCCGTCTGATCTAGAAGCTAAAAGTAATCTTCTCATTTCGGTAATCATCATATTAACAGAACAATGTCTCTTAGCTTCTTCTTTGTCTGCTCTGATCTAGCGCGCAGACACAGTGAAAACCACAGATTACGTAAAACCAAGCTCTTTGACGACGATTGCTCTAAAGTCGCAATAAGGATTCGACGAGAAATGTGGATTGCTCGTAAAAAATAACAATTCCCAAAAAATAACAATAACAAATAGATAAAAATATTGGGCTGCTTGTCAGTAGCCCGAAAACAGCATCTAAATTCTTGGCCATCAGATGGGTTCCTTTTCGTATCAGGTTCATATGCAAGTACTTTCAAGTTGCTTGAAATTCGCGCACAAGTGGCTTCACATGACGGCAAAGCTGTTTGCGACACACCACCAAATGGCCCACATTTATTACTTGAGCACCTCGAGTAGAGCCTGCCCTAGTTTTTTCCTTTCCGAGCCGATACAAACCGATCATATCTCAAGCCCAGATGAACCGAGCACCGTCGAAAAATCTCATGTAGGCCGGCTCGTACGAAAATTTCAAGGATATTGATTAAAAGTGGCTAATGTTGAGCGATGCACTGGCCAATAATATACGTCACTCCGCAATAGGGTATATTTTTATTCAGTTTTTGATAATCTCAACCACCGTCGGCAACTACCTTGTGTCATTCAATTAAAGTACACATTGCGTGTGCAAATACTTGATAATATATATACTTAAAATCACAACTCAACAACGGCAGGTCAGAGTCGTTTCGCGGATCGTTCCAAATGGGATCCGAGTTTCTAAACGCGGCCTTCGTCAAAAAGTAGGCACCATTCAAATAGTCAAAGCGTTCCAAAGCAGCACGATTAGAATTGCGTTTTTTAATTTTGAGCAAGAAAGAGATAGCATTCGGTGACTTAATTTGATTTGAGTATTTTAGATCTACATAGAAATAGACTTTTCCACGCAACCACTCAACGCGTTCAATTAAAATCTAGTATGTGTAAATAGATATGGTTTAAAATATAGTGTGTGTAAAAAGATATGATCCGTGCTACAAATGGCCATTGCTTGCTGGAAGTTTGTTTGCGGTTCGGTATAGAACTATAACTTTATATTCGAACACTTGTTTTGCTAAACGTGATCGAATTACATGATAAAAATTCGCTGAATTGTTATCTTTACATTGGCTGCTTTGGAAATTTTTTTTGTCGCCGGGTCACTACCGCGGCCATGTCACAATATGGCGACCCTGTTCCATCTCTAATACGCATTTGCAAAGCTGAAACTTTTCCTTCGCATGCACCTTCATGAGAAGTTTTGGTGGCATTTGAGTTAATCGACAGCCAGATATTTGACTGTTGTTGTGCTGACCTTGTTCCCTCTCTAAATTATTTCGTGCCATCAAATAGGCAATCTGGATAGCGCATGGTGTTTGAAACTGTATAATGTCAAATAAAGGCAACAGTATTGTATAATAGATGAATTACAAATTTTGTTGGAATCATGCGACTGCTACTCTTGTTCTCTACAGAGGGCGGACAGGATTTTAGAGCTCTTCCAAGGGTTTCGGCGGCTCCCCCGCCCGTCTGGCACATTTTGGCTTCTTGACATAGCGCCAGGTAGTTTGAGGTAACAACAAAAATGATCGCCATTACTCTCGATAAAAACAGTGTCGAACGGTTATAACAAAACTCAATACTATTGCTTATATTTTAACAATTTATTACAAAATCTTAAGTAAAATAAGGCGAAGCCTGCAGAAATACATATTTTCAGTAGGTAAATAAGAAATATGTAACAAAAATAACAATATACCTGTTGTAAAAGTATTAAAAATTAAGATAAAACGTATAACGTAAGACCACCGAGCTGACCTCTGCGCATGGCTTTTCTTTAGCTAACGTGTGGGAAATTTTCCCTGGTATTTTCGGTTCCCCGCAGTTGGAGCTGGGGCATAGCAAAGCCCACTGGTAAAGCTTTGGTATTTGGAGAGGCCGTCATATATTTTCGTACATTATTCACACGGAGTGTTCCAGTATCCAGTATGATGCCTGAATTATGAGGTGTTAGAATATATTGTGCAAACTTGGCATTAAAATTGTGGCAAAGTTGTTTGTATTACACCTTGACGCTACTTAATTATTTATGCATATAATATTTAACTTCCAAAGAGTCAATGTACATTTGTAACAACCGTCATTGACGCCATAATTGAAATGGAGCAAGTGAGGCGAACTGACTTTTCACTCAGGGCGCTATGGGAAAAATACTTCTTTCTTGTATGTCGCTGACTTTCCTAACATCTTCAGGTGGATGGATTTTATTTTTTGATTCGATAGAAAAAGTGATAACCATGTTGGGCGGTAAGAGTTTGACCCTATATTCCGGGTTTAAATGGCAATAACTATTTCTTAAGGGGTCTTGCCAAATCTATACATACGCGTACCAGTTTTCGCAGCCTGTATTTCGCCACACGGGGTTCACATGGACAAAGAGATCACAAGCAGGAATCAGCTCATCGATATCTGCGGCTTTGCTAATAAACTGTTTTGTAAGGACCATTCGACCACCGTGGGTCCGAATATGGTTGGTCGACATTTTTCCAGACATATCGATTTTTTCAAGTTTCGAAATATTATTGCGCATCTTTCTTACAACGGGGGTCTATCGGGTTATCAAGCACAATGAATACAATGGCCTTAACGTGTAAATTGACTATTATAGTATTATATAATATAATAATAAATATAATATAATATTATAACATATAAGTAATTTTAAGGGTTCTACGGTCTGTTTCCACAATGTAGTCTGTCTTGATTTATTTGGTTATGTATTGTGTGTAGGGCAATAATAATAGTATATATATATATGTAGATTTTGCTGATCTGGGGGCTAGCGCAAATATTTAATGCCTTTTCACTGGTTTTCAATGGGTTTAAGGTCGACAAATCCGATTTCCGATTGCGATATACTAGTACTAGAAGCTTGTCTTATCGCCAAGCTGGTGAATTCTATGTGTTAAATATGTAATTTAGAGAGACGTATACAGCTGTTTTGGGCATCAGTTTACAAATTGAGCCGAGTATCAGGCATGTTGCTTGAATAATTGAAGAAATATGTATATTCGCTTACTGCGAGTTTAGAGACTCACAATGCGATGTGCACAAGTAGCGGGTAAATTGCGCTACAAAATGAGACCAGCAATACCTTTCTAGATATTGTGGAGATATTGCCGTTATGGTGTATTTTGCATCCCGTGGGCCTATTGAAAAACTAATTTTGACCCAGCCCTGTAATGTAATCAATGAAGATAGCAGCAAACAATGCGCAGATATATAGAGTACAAATTGCTCAACAAAGTGAGACAAATAACATCCCTATAGCTTGAGCAGTTGCGGAGATATTGTCGCTTTCGTATATTTTGGGTATCACGGTCCTTTCAAAACCCGTTTTAACCCAAACCTGCAATATATTATGACACTAGCAGTACACCATTTCCATAATAGAGGATGCATTGTTCTACAAAATAACGCCAGTAACACCCACAAAGCTCGTTCGGTTGCTCAGATACTGACGTTTTCGTGTATTTTGTGTCCCAAATGCCAGTTTAAAAATCCGTTTTTAACCAACCCTGTGGCATAAATTAAGACAATAGAGGCTACATAGAGGATTGTTCTACAAAATGAGACCAAAAAGATCCATATCTATCGAGCGATTGCGGAGATGTGACCGTTTCCGTGTATTTTACGCCTCATGGGCCCATTTAAAAACCTATTTTGACACACAATCGCCACATCATAAAAGAGCCGTTTATACAGGCTTATTTTCTGTGTATAATGAGCCCAATTTAATTTAGGTATCTAGTCCGGTTGTCGAAATACAATAAATAATAGATTATTCGGACCCTTTTACGATCCGACCCTAGCAATTTAAATCCGATTTTTCAAGGGCAGGAAGTTATTGGAATGAGGCTTCGCCCCTAACTGGACACGAATGGATATTTAAAGCTTCAAATGACGTATCGCGCGAATTGGCCCAGCCAAAGTTATATTATGTCACTCTAAAAAGCCCCAATAACGGACATTGTGCAATTTCACCACCTGTAAGAATTTTTCGCTTTACTCGTTTCACATCCAAAATGATATAGGTGAACAGCTGCATAACTTTCACGCTATCGTTAAGCATATCTTATAAAGCATTAATAAATGTCCTTATCAACTCTAACTCAGAAATATCCAGGTACGGCACTAGCTAATAAGACTGTCGCTTGCTCGAAATACGATCGAAACTTGCTCGCGGCACACTCAAAGTTTGCATTTTCTCATATTCTCGAAAGAGTTGTTTCTTAAGTGGAATTTTATTATTATATTTTAGATATCTCGTAATTCATTTATTTTAGTATATCAAGCTTACTGCGTCTGAGAAGAAAGTGTTCGGCGTACTTGGCATTAATGAGTTTCATTTGATGCAGAAAATGAATGGGATGAGCATTAAAAAAGTAAGATATATTTAATCGTATCAGTGGTATGGGTCGCATGTGGCGTAACTCACCGTTAAGGGAAGCCCTTGTGTGGACTAGGCGGTTGGGTCGAAACGGACTGGGCGTGTCTGACGTATTCGTTCGCACATATATGGCGAAAAGTGTAATGCTGTTGCAAATTTGAAATCCTGGTATTATTAATACTGAGGTGCTAATGTGTTCTGTCAGTATACGATATAGTGTGCTGTTCTCATTGCCGTCTAGAAACGCAAACTGTTAGTACCCTGAAAGTACTTGTCTGTGATCAAGAAAAACAAGTTATTCAATTATTCAAAACTGTCTAAAATTTGTAAACTGTATGAATCAACATCGGCCATAAATGTTGAAGGAGTCTTTACACTACCTACCCTGCACCTATGTAGTCTTTGTGGAGCGACAGCTATTTTTGATATCAAAATTTGTTTATGTTTAGCAAATTGCTATAGTCAGCATTGGAAAACATTTTGTTGTGTACTAAAAATCTTTTCTTCCGCTTGGGGTAAGGCCGGCAATTGGAGTCACAGTAGTCCAGGTAAGATCCTATCTTTTCACGACGCTATTCCGTGTGAGAACAACGCAAAGTGAATCTGAAACTAGGGGGCCGAACCGGTTTTAGTGAATAGTAGTGATTGGCTGGCATATGGTTTACCATATCCTTATTTCGGGTAAAATATGGGATTATATCAGATAATCCGGATATGGACAGCCATATCGTAAATTCCCAAACTTTTATTCAAACTTCAAAAACTGTATACCAGACATTGCCATTCACTATGAGAGGAATATTTATTGTGTATTTAGGATTTAAGGCATTTAATATATAGTTAATACTAATTCATTCAGAGTAAAGTGAAAATTTTAAATACTTTTGGTAGCTTAGAGAGCTAGATGAAGCGCTAGAAAACCCCTAGAGCTCAACTAATAACCAGAGGTGCAGGACTGCCAAAGTTTGCTAGCTTGCAAGTTAAATCGAAACAACCGGGGCTAAATACCTAATTTCGGCCAGAAAGTTGGTTATTTGAATTTAGAAATTTTCAGGAAAATACGTAACTTACCAGGGTACCATGATCCTTTAACGCGTGTAGTTGCTAACTGTAGGTGCAACTTAATACATAATGCATTAACTTAGTTCGTTGCGCAGCGTTGGCTGCGTACTATTCGCTCTCGTTGTGAGAAGTATTAAGGAACCCAGCAACAACGTCGTCGTAGCTCAGTTGTTAGCGAGCGCAACTCAAACGTCTTGGGTCCGCCACTTGAAATGCAAATTAATTCAAGAAGCGATGGATCAAACCGGCTACTATACGGGAAGCGTGGTCAAAAAACGCGACATGATTTGTTGAGATAGATGTGTGGGATTAAGCCCACTCGAAGGGCTGGCATCTGTATCTGTGACATATAGTTGAAGAGTCAACGTGCATAATATGAAGCATGAAAACGAAATCATAACTTGCGGTATTACAATTATATTTATACAAACCTGGCAGCGGAAGAAAATTAAAATCAATATTTCCAACATTATACAGTTTCTTCAAAATTGCGATTTCTCTCTATATTCTACGATACGAACAATGGACAGCACATTACAGTACCCGCCAAAAATGACTGTCGCTCGCTCGAGACTCGCTCACGACTCGCTCGAAATAAATTTGTTCTAAAAATAGAATTTTCTATTAATTTAAATAGTTGCGAAATCTCGAGCGAGCCACTCGCTCGAGACTCGCTCGAAATACGACGGTCATTTTTGGCGAGTACTGTAGCTTGATCAGTTGCAAGAGTATAATAGGAACAAAAGCAAATACAAATAAGATTAAGATCATACAACTGGGGGCAAAGACACTACACTATCTCCCTACCGAGAAGTGGAACGTCCATTCGAAAATTAAACTTCGTTTTGTTCACAGTTAAACTCACATGCTTTGAAATTCGATCTTGGTAAAAGATCTTGTCCTACATCGGAATTTAATTGTGATATACAACATATTTCAGGGGTGATAATATTGTCGCTGATGCGTTATCACGCTCAGCTCGGTGATTTTCAAAATTTGGACGAAACTTGGGAACAGGCTCAAAAAGCTGAATCCAATTTAACGAATTTTTTCAAAACAACAAAGTTTCTTTAAGGAGACATAAGGGTCATTTCACGCTACGATGACGTTTTGCCCCCAGAAAAAATGACTAATGACTTTTTGGCTCCGATTATCTTCATTTTTACACCATATGACCAAAAAACATCAAGGATCCGTAATTCCAGGTCGTTATAGTAAATTTTTTAACCGTTTTTATGCTATGGCTTCTCAAATACCACCCCCTGCTGCTCCGCAAGGTACCATAAAATGGCCTCTGGTATCCTCCAGGTTGCATCTAGCCTCGATTTTGTGATTGTATCTCGTGCAGCCCGTCAGCGCGGTCTAAATGACGTTATGCGGAACTCCGTATATCAAAAATTAAGCTTTTTATGCCTATTCTTGGATCAAATTTAACACTTTTAAAACACGGGGGTGCCGATTTATACCGGTTATTAAATGGAAACGAAGCGGCCATAAACGGTAGCTATTTATATCGATAGTTTAGCCTGGGGGAAGTGTTATGCAAAAAAATTCAAAACATACCCTTCGCCAGATATGTTAGAATACCGGAAGTAGCTTGTGGTCGGGGGGGGGGAAATTTGGCGGGGTGGGGGGGTAAAAATGTGAAATGGCCAATTCGACCGTGTTTAACCAGCATAGTTAACTTGAAAACGGTATGTAAGATATTCTATACCACAATTTCCACTATGAGGGTACAAAATGGCAGCCCATGTCAACTGCCAGTGTATATGCCTGAGACCATGGTCGGGGGGGGGGTAAATTTAGAATTTTTTTAAAAAAATAATTTTGCGACATATGTCGTCCAAATGTATTGCCACAATGTATTATGAACCAAAAGCGTGAAATTTCCTCGAAATAACATCGTATGTTCGATTTTTCCACATTTTGGTGGTGGTCGGGGTGGGTAAAAGTGTGGTCGGGGGTGGGTAAAAGCCTGAGATCAACAGGTTGGGCGCGAGATAGAGCTCCGGTCGTTTCACCATTCGCTTCATGATTGGAAAGAACCATAACAGACAAATTAATTGACTTCTACAGACTCCACTATACCCCTAACTAGCAACGGTCGGGGGGGGGGTAATCAAATGTGCTAAAATCGATCTTTTGACCCTTCGCTGGGGTAAGTAACAGCAAAAACCTGGGTTAATATTTTTTCAAAAGGCATCCAGGGGACAGGTATGATATATGAGCAACGTTTATGTACCATGCATAAGTAACGAGCAATGACCAAAAAAGGAATTTGGTCGGGGGGGGGGGTAAAACTGGGGTTCATGCCATATCGACAGCTGTCACTCTCCATGATTGGAGTAGATTTGAAAATCGTGCAATTAAAAATATTGTGTAGACCTGACTAATCCTGCATAGAAAAGAATTTGGGCCATAACTTCGAACACGGAGCCACGACACTACCCGAAAAAAAGAGGTCGTAAAATTAGTCATTACGATTTTTGTCAATTTGGGACTTATGTGGATGTCCAGCCTCTTACGGCGTGCGTGAAGCCGAAAATTTTTTTTTGTTTGAACTAGCTAACTAATGACGCTTCCTAGCGCAAATAACATTTTTACCAGTTCCCTGCACGTTTACGTGCTACTGGCCAAAATATCCAGTTTACCCCCCCCCCGACCAAAAGGTCATCGTAGCGTGAAATGACCCATAAAATTGGCAATTCAGAGATAGGTTGTGATGGCACCACGGCGACCATACGACCTTATACTCCACATAGCATGCGACGCATCATTTATGATCAAATTCATAATTTGTCGCACTCCGGACCAAACACAACACTGCCATTGGTCTCGAAAAATTACATATGGTCTCGTATGAATAGAGATGTCAGAGTTTGGGCAAAACGCTGCAAACGGTATCACGCAGTAAAAATAAAGACACACAAAATTTCCAGTTGATGAAATTCCTATGAGTACATTTATTACCACACCACATGACACTGCAGGTTCTTATTTAAGCTACTATTCTAAATTACAATCTGTAGGATCAAATGTTAATTTCAGAAATATATAATCTAAAAATCAACCGAAAATTTAAAAAAAAACAAAAATGTGCAACTCTCAAAAGAGCGTAAATCTAAAAATGTCAAATTTTGGTGGTTTATTGGTTATAACTCGACTCAAATCAAAAATTTACAAATTTTGACTCGAAGACTTAGCTTTCCTAGCTGCAGCAATGCTGCTATCACGATCACGCAGGCTTTAGTTGAATAAAAACTTTTCAAAAAGTAGAAAAATATTTCCCTATACCATCATGGTTTACTAAATGCGGTACATAGTTCAGCTCCTGTGATTGCGTGATTAAACGTCATCATGCTATAGATACATTTGCTTTCCCTAGATTCTCGTTTCATGAACACCCTTAACCGTTACGCTCACTTAACTTCGTTTAAGTTTTCGGCCTCGTTATGTTTGACAACGCTGGTTGCTTTAAAGTCAAAGTCGTCCCCATGGCTTCGAAGAAACACATTGAATATTAAGGGCACATTGTCACAACTTTGATAGATTTATCCACGTCTTTCCACCTTCCGTCTGCCCGAGAGACAACAAGTTTATGTACCTTAGAAAACTGGCGCAACTTTTGCGAAAGGGCAATTCTACCGATACATCTGTTTGTGGCTCCTTATTTTCCTTATATACGAAAGCGCAACTTATTTTAAAATCGAACTCGCAGTAGATCTAAATATTGTCAACGTCACGTTGGTTCCGTCCTTCACAATGTCCATCGGTCACCATGTGAAGGTCAGCCATAAGACTGAAGGGCAGCCGAAAAACTCGCAATCTATACAGTTTTGAAAATAGAGTATTTTCGGTTTTCAACTAACCAATTAATGCGAGAAGATTAAATGAAATGCATTTGTCTCCTTGGCCTAAGGGAAATATAGTGTACACTAAAACTGAACACCTAAAGCCAAAATCATGGATATAACGACAACACCTCTTCCCAGAAGGTCACATAAAACATCTGTAAAGTGTGTATCTAGGCATTCTCAAATCAAGTAGCAGTAAAATTTTGCACCTGACCAAGAGTATTGCAGCTATATTGTTCGTTGTTTGTTTCTCGAGTGAAAATATAGTTATTTTTGAACGTTGTGGTTTAAATAACATTTATATGAAAGTAATAAACGTTTCACAAAGTTGCAGCCCTTAAAAAAGTTATGTCCTTATCTCAACCTGATCATATTCTTTTGCTGTGAAGCCCGAAAATATAGTTTTTGATCTATAAAGGTCTAGCAGTGCTTACGATACAATGAGATTATCTATTGCGGACAGGTTTAATAATGCTCTTACAACGTTACTAGAGCAGTGTATAAAATGCTCTTGTAGTCGTAAGGAATGCCAATCCTTTATAATACCTTCTGTCAGTTTCATTTGTTTCGCTCAGTTCTAATCTATGTCACCAGAGACTTGGTCCATGATAAACTGGAAGTAATACCCCAGCTCGGTAAACATATAAAAGCGACTGCTGCGAAGACTCCAGCTTTTACCAACCGTAAACGTGCACATTATAAGTATCCTAATACCCTTATGTACAATAAACTTATATGCTTTTCCCATATTGGTTGTGAATTCAATACACCACCTAGATTTTAACATCTTTCCTTACTGATATTGTCTGCCGATACAACATTACGCAACCTCTGTAGGTAACTAATTTCTTTGGAATTATTATAATACTGCATTTTTCCGGGTTTATCTTAAGGCCACTAATTTTGCACTATCTTTCAATTTCAATGTTTACAAAGCTCATGTGGCAGGGTGTTCGTTTGCACCAAAAGCAGACAGAACATCTGAATAACCTTCCCCACGAAGATTTTTGTTGTTAATGTGTTTAGTAAATTCTCTATAGCTAAAGTTTATAGAAATAGTAACAACACGCCACTTTGCGGGCTATCCCTGATTACTTTAACTCGTCTAATTTGTTACCTTAAGTTCTGTAGTTACCTATTTGTCTTTGAAAAGCGAAATAACCCTTGATTTGACTAATAGAGCAATTCAAAGTCCATTCAGATTTTTTTCAAACGCATTAATTTGTGTGCTATCGAGGACACCGCTGATGTCCAAAAAATGTTTTAATAACATGTTTCTTCTTGTTTATTCCTCTGTTTATATCCTCTGCTAAATAATGGACTTCTCTAGGCGTGCTTTTTCCCTTATGGCAATCATGTGTTGGGTGTAATGTCATCACTTTTTAGATGCCAACCAACCAGTCTCTTAAGTCCTGTGAGTTTAGTAATCTGACTAAGCAAATAGGTGTGACAAACTTTACATTATTATAGGCGTATTTTCCAGGTTTGTTATGAAAACAACTCGTCTTTCAAATATGTAAGCAGGTGTGTGACATGCTTTATATCGCAGTCAGCCATTCTAATAAAACTTTGTTGCCTTTCTGAAGAATTAGATATGCTCCATCAGTTCTCGAAGCTTCATGTGGACCAGATAAATTGATACATTGCTGAACTTTAACCGTAATAACTATATGAATAATCAGTCCATTATATTCCTTTAAAATGCTCATGCTAGTGTACATGTGAAATCATAACAGTCTTCCGACGATCAAATCTGGAAAATGAATGTGCAAGAGTAATTTCAAAAATTCATTTTCATTGATTATGAAACACCCACCTGGTTTTTGCAACGTTGCTAATAAATTATTAACTGTCTATTATGCAATTTTACAAAGCTTCACCCATAATGGTCAATGGTCGAATCTGGAAAATGACTGGCCAAGAGTAATTCCAAAGTTTCAATTTCATTGGTTATGAAACACCCACCCAACTGGTTTTTGCAACGTTCCTAATTGTTACTATTTGTCTAACTTTGTAATTTTACAAAATTTCACAAATAATTACCTGTCACTGGTTTCACGAGTTTCTCCGTATTTTTTGCTTTAGTAATTTTGTTTTGTAGTTTCGCAACACTTTAATATCTACACCAATTTCGGTCTCAACCAAGCTTAACTGCATGTAAATTCCTACTGCGTTTTGTAGCAACTTCTAGTTACGTATTCAACCAAATTGGTCTGTTGCGAAAAGTGTGTTTGTATGAACAGGCGATGTCCACAGCGTTTTGAACCACTGATGTAACAGCAA